>PVKU01003580.1:0-174275 GCA_004027475.1 Anoura caudifer | reverse complement strand
CACCAAGCCCTTATTATATGAAATGTTAAAGGGACTTATCTAAGAAAAAGAAGATAAAAAATAGGACAGTAAAAAGACAGCAAACTCACAGGTATTAACAACCAGACCTAAAACAAAAGCCAACTAAGCAAACCACTACAACAGGAGCAGAAACACAGAAATGGAGATCACATGGAGGGTTAGCAATAGGGGAGTGGGAGGAGGAGAGAGGGGGACAAGGTACATAGAAGAAATAGCACAGACGGTGGGTAGAAAATAGACAGGGGGAGGGCAAGAATAGTGTGGGAAATGTAGAAGCTAAAGAACTTATGACACATGGGCATGAACTAAAGGGAGGAATGTGGGTGGGAGGGGGTGTGCAGGGTGGAGGGGAATGAAGGGGGGAAAATGGGACAACTGTAATAGCATAATCAATAAAATATAATTAAAAAAAGCAAAATGATTTGTAAAGGAATGTTGTTACATTTATTGTTTAAGACTGAGTGAGTTCTTCATGTGTCATCAAGCTTCTAAATCAAAGACAAGACAAGGAAACAAAAGCCCCATACCTACTACAGGAGGCTTGCCTCCAAAGTCCATCCCACCTGCCCCTCTCTGGGCCCATTCCTACTCGTGAACTCATGGGAAGTTCCAGCAAAATCATCAAAGAGGTAAATGGGCTCCAACTGTCTTTGATTTGTCTTCTCCCCAAGGCCCTGTCTTCCTTTGGACCCTGGGACTGAACATGGTTTCCTGGTTTTCCAAAGTCCCCTGCACCATGGAGGGCTACCCTGAAGTGGAGCTATAGTGTGGTGGTTAAAACTTAGTCTCAGTGACGTCAGACTGGCTGGTTTTGAATCCTTGACATGTTACTCAACTTCTCTGGGCTTAGTTCCACATCTGTAAAACGGGAATAATAAAATCTCATGAGGTTGTGGTGATGCTTAATGCATGTGAAGTGTTTTGAATAGTGTCTGAAACACAGAAAACATCAACAAAGTTTAGTTATTATTATTATTACTCTTCCTCCAGGTTCCTGCTCTAAAAATATCTCCTAAACACAAGGCCAGAAAGCATCTTCCTCAATGAGGAGGATGCAGAGGTTAGAAGCACAGGTTCTGGCACCGGACAGAGGATAAAATGGAATGTGTCACTCTGGCGGTGTGACCTGGGTCAGGTCGCTTAATATCTCTAAGTGTCAGCTGAAACTTGGGGCTATGGGTTACTAAGATCATTGAATAATGCTTAGCAATGTGTCTGATGTGGGGTAGGTACTTAATATGTTTTAGCTATTATTATTGTTCTAAGGGTACGGTGCGTATCTCTTTTAGTCCTCACGAAGTCCTCTTTTTGCAAGTGAGGAAACTCTGGCAAAGAAAAGTTTCAAGGCTGCACCATCAGTAACTGACAGAACCGGAACTTGAGTCCAGGCAGTCCTACCCGCCAGCCGCTGTTCTGACCATTGTAGTCGCTTGTACACCAGCCTCTCTGCTTGATGGTAACGAATTCATTCTTACTTCAGAGTCAGTGGCCAATAATAAATACGTTTCTTCTCCTCCTAACAGCGCTACCCTTAGAAAAAGCACTATGATTTTTGATATTTGACCAGTGCAATGATTTTTACTGGTCTGAATTTAAGTCTGACAAGAATTGTACAATTAACAATGTTCTAAGATGATGAAAACTTTATCCAGCTGCAGGTAGTTCCATTAGTTCAATGATACAAGTTAACGATAGAAAACTGGAAGAGAAGTTCTACTGACACAGTATCACCCTCCCCCTCAGATTCCCCAGGGATAAGATGTGAGGAACTAAAGCAGGTTAGCGGGGTGATATTTAGATATTTCTTGGATAGTGGTGGTGGGAGTTGATGTTGTGCGCACACACACACTCACACCCCTGGGCCCTTCTTAAACAAATAGACTCAGTGATGGAAAAGACCTTAGGAGGCATATAATTCTCCCACCCACAGAAATCACTGGTTTTTAAAACCATCCCTGCGGAATAGTTATCTAGAATTTGAGTATCTTCAATGAGGTACTCAACTGGATAACACTATTTAGGAAACTCCTTATACATTGACTGAATTCCATCCCTTTGTAATTGCCATCTCTAGAGCCCAATTCTCTCTTACACAGTAATGGAGAAGTCTAATTCCCTCTTCTAAAATACAGCCCCCTATAAATAGAATTGCTTCACTGAACAGGTAATTATCGAGCCTGAGTCAGGTGCTGCGCAAAAGGCAGTGGGAACAGAGCTGTGAATGAGACCCCAAACCCTACCCACTGTGAGGTGGGGGGGCCAGCACGAGCCTGGTCAGGAAAACGTACTTCACTTCTGTGTTTCCAGATCCTTCAACCGCTTCTGGTACCATAGTTTTTGGATCCCTTCACATCCTGGCTACCCCCCTTTGAAAACATGCAAATTAAAAAAAATTGTTTTCATCACTGCCATGTAAATTTGTTTTATTCCTTGTTCTCCACTTACACTTTACAGAATGCCACACTTCTTCCTATGCATCCCTTTGAGATTCTTCCTCATTCAGTTTATGGAGAAAATATTCCTGAATTTCCACCTATACCCTGTCAAGCATTTTGCAAGGAACTGATGAATGACGGTGGAGTGCACGTTGGCTGTGTCTGTAGGTGTATACTACCAGGGGAGAAAGACGCAGGCGCAAACAGCCGCCCTGACAAAGCGCTGTAACGGAAGTAGGAACAAATGCCCGTAACAGTAAGGACAGTCTGGTGAGAGCTCTCAGGTTGGTAGTGGAATCTCCAATAAATTCCCGACTTTCACTATTTTATTATTTTCTTCAGCTCTGTGCTATTATTTAATGTATGTTGAAGAGGGGTCTTTCAAAAATTCTAAGTGGTAAGTAAAGCTGTTCTATATTTTCTGTCTACATTGAAAAGGGGCTATGAGAAACTTACAGTAAATAATCATCATGTTAAGACCTTAGGTCTGTGTAACCATACGTATAGTGCTTCAGATTTGATAGGAATCAGCTCTTTTTTCTTCATATTATTTTCTTCACTTTACAGATTTGGCAACTGAGGCTGAGAGAAGTAAATGGTGTGACAAAGTGGCAGAACCAGAGCTCAAAACCATCCAGGACACTAAGCCTGGGTTTTTGTACTTGCTTTAGCCACAACCACTATCCCTAATAAAAATGTGGATTCAACATGAAAATTGAAATAAGGATATACACTGAAACCCCCCAGAGAGGAAGATAATTCATCAGCAGGTGGACAGTGGCAACTCCGCTCCTTGGCAACCGACTCCAAGGAGCAAAGGGCACCCTCAATTACATCCCTCTGCTGCCAACTCACATTTAAGTTTGTGTAAGCCCGTGTTTGCTCTTAGACAGGTTTCCAGGTCTCTGTGCACTCTCCCCACCCTTACTGCTATAAATACATAATAGTCCCAGAAGGTTATTTGCCTTGTAATTAACAACAGTTTCCTGTTGTGAGGCTCCAGGCACATCAGGTGACAGGTCACACATGAGTTCCATTTCCTTCCCTGTATAAGTCAGTGACACTATTGTGTTAGCACAAACATTGTCATTTTGCCTTCAAAATGACAGGCCAGTCAAGGTTACTCTAGTTAATGTCATAGAAGCTTATAAAATTAATTACAAATATAGCAGGGTTTTTGAAAAGAAAAATGCAAACAGTCTCTATTGATCATATGTGTTTACTCCTGGAGTATATCCTATTGCTTTGAAATAAAGAATTCTTTCTATCAGTTCCTATTTCCTTCTAACTTACAGTCCTGCGATGGGGTATGGTACATGTGCATAGTGGTGAGGCACTTACTTTTATGTCTTCAGAGGGTGAAAATATGTCAAACGCTTAGATCAAAATGGTAACCTAATGCTTCTTTTTTATTAAATTAAATTATTGGGGTGACTCTGGTTACACATCATATAAGTTTCAAGTGTACAATTCTACATCCTCTGTATTTGTGCGTACACCACCCACAGTCTAGTCCCCTTCCCTCAGTATATTTTTGGCTTTTTTATTACCTTGCCCTCCCCGCACCCTTCTTCCCCTCTGGCAACCACCACACTGTGTCTGTGTCTATGAGTTTGTTGCTTTCTGTTTCAGAGCCCACGCATGAATGAATTCATATGGCTTCTGTTCTTTTCCATCTGTAACATCACTGTTTAAAATTGAATGCCTACACTGAAAATATGAAGGACATCCCTGACTTTGCAGTCAAGAATGTGAAACTATATTCTTATTCATTTATGAGGTTTAAAAACAGGGTTTAATATTGAATTCCTACACTGAAAATATGAAGGACATCCCTGACTTTGCAGTCAAGAATGTGAAACCATATTCTTATTCATTTATGAGGTTTATGAGGTTTAAAAAATTGTCTTTCATTTTACAGAACCAGTGAGCTCCAGACTACCCACGGCCACAGCAGATAGTCAGGAAGGGCTGTCTTCCTGAACCTGTACCAGGCATTTTTGCTTTAGTGTTTGGGAAGAGCTAGACTTATATCTGTCTGACCTCAGTCCCTCTCCAATAGCTTTCATTTTTCCAAAAGGCCACCAATAGTGTCCACCACCGACTACCAGTGTAAGAGATGAACCTGGCTCCTCCAGCTTCTTAGCTTCAGCCCGTCCTTGCAGGACTTACCCATCGGAGCTGACTCACTACATCGGCTACAACCTGATAAGTCCCAAAATTATGATCAGTGCTGTTACTCCAATACACTGCTTTGGAAACGGCACCATTTTAAATTAGCTTTACAAATACAAGCTAACACATGTTTTGGCTAAATGTAATATTTCTTAGTTTACCAGCTGAATATCATCGTGGAAGTTCAGTTAAAGTAAATATTTACTAAGTGAATGGAACAAAATGAAAAGGATCACTTGGTCAAAGTAAATTTTCAGGCGCTAACAAGCTCTCCGATTGCTTGTCTGTTCTGCTCTTTCTTCAGTTCACTGTCACCTGGGTTCCACAATTCAATCCTCCACTTGTTTCAAACCTCGGACTCTTAAATGGACAGCTCTGTCTCTGGAAACCATCTAAGAGGAACTCATAACTTCCTACCATTAAACACACAAAACCAGCCCATCGTGTTCCTTGACATAAACCACATGTGGTCCTTCTTCACCTGCACTTTAGAATCCAGCCCTCCTGCATTTAGAGGACTCTTCCTTTCTTCTCGTGTATTCTCCTTTTCTCTAATGAGTGGATCCTTCACATGAATTTTGAAACATGGTCAAAAATTCATCACAAACAAACACACAAGTGAGCATAACTTCCCCCAATAGCCCTTCATAAGGGCAACAATTTCCTCCATGTTTCTATGTACAATGCCCATTATCCATTCTCCCTCTTCCTCATCTTCTCATCAATATTTGACACTCTCTACTTTTTGAAATACTGTTTTCTTTGGCTTCTGGAATCCCACATTTAACTGATTTTCCTCCTATCTCTCTAACAGCTTCGTCTACATTTTTTTTCTAAAATCTGTATTTATTGATTTTAGAAAGAGAGTAAAGGAAGACAAAGACAGCTAGAAACATCGATTTATTGTTCCAGCCATTTACGCATTCACTGGTTGATTCCTGTACATGCCCTGACCAGGGACTGAACTTGCAACCTTGGTGTATCAGGACAGTGCTCCAACCAACTGAGCTACCCAGTCAGGGCTCTTCTACATCTCCTTTGCTGCCTTATCTTTCTCTTCCCTGCCTTTAAGTTTCCTCAGTGCTTAGCTTTAGACCTTCTCTTTTCAGGTCTGTTCTCTTTCTCCAAGTATTGCACCTCCATGTACAGCTTCAACTTCTACCCAAATTCAGCAGCTCAATGAATAGATCTTCCCTCTAAGCACCAGACCTATATATTTAATTGTTCACTTGAATTCTCTACTTGGATGTGTTAGGCACTTTAAATGCATCATGTCTAAAATTATGCTTTTGCTCTATCCTCATGAACTGGTGTTTCCTTAGTGCTCTTTCTCAGTGAATGCCACTACCATCCACCCAGCTGTACAAGTTAAAAACCGAGACTTCATCTTCAACAGCTCACTGCCCCTTGGCTCTCATGTCCATTCCAACAAGAAGTCCTGTTGATTTTGCCTCACAAGTACCTCTCAAATACATCCCTTTCTGTCCATCTTCTCCACTCTTCTAGAGCAATGTTCCACCTGCGATCTTTTGTCTGAACCACTGCAGTCTCCCACTGGACTCCCTAGATGCACCCTGGCTTTGTTCCCAAATGCTGTCCACACTGCAGCCAGAACACTGTTTTAAAAAACACAAATATAATGTTGATACAGCCTCCCACCTCCCTTCCCCAAAACAAAACCAAATCACTCTTCAAGGCTTCCCATTGCTCTCAGGGTGAAATTACAACACCTAACCCACTCTATGGAGCTCCGTTCTCCAGGCTCATCTCACGCCGCCTCCCCCTTACGGAGCAGTCAGCTGCCCTGGCCTTCTTTCAGACGCCATGCTTCTTCCTGCTTATACAGGTGATTTCCTTTTTATGACCATCCCTTTTGACCCCCTGTCCTTTCTTATCTCACTTCATCACATATACCTGGTTACCGCTTACTCGTCTTTCAGATCTCAACTCAAATGTAATTTGCCTTAGAAGAGCCTCTCATTACCCCACTAACCACCTCTGCACATGGCACTATGTACTTCTCCCAATCCCTGAACAAAGTTTTAATTACATATTTATTTGTATAATAATAGGCTCCAGGATAGTAGGGACTATGTCTTCTTTTGCTTACCCCAGTGCTTCATGTAGGGTCTGGCACATGAGATAGTCACAGTACTAGCTGAATGAATTACATTAATATGGTTGAAGGCAGGGAACAGATGAGACATTTGTGTAGTGAGAGAAGCGGTCTTATGATGGAACCTGGTCAACACAGCATTTTCAAGGGAAGGCAGAAAAAGAAAAAACATGTGGTGGGGAGGAGAAAAAGAAATAGTGACCATAGAGGTAGTGTAAGCCAAGGGAGCCAAGGGTTTTGAGAAAGCAGAAAGTGCCATCAGGGTCTCAGGCCCCAGACACTGTAAAAACTGAGAAATAGTCTCCTGACTTGGCGGTAATGAGATGATTTTTAATGGTCTCTTAGGGGAACAGAGCAGGCAGTAGGTGGTTTACAGGGCAGACTGGGAGGTGAGAACATAGGAGCATAGGAGGTGACTTCTCTTTCCCTAAATTTGGGGTTGAAGGAAAAGGGAGAGGAAAGACAGTCTCCCTCTTGACATTTCTGTGACCTTGGCGCTGTTCATGGTCCCTTCTTTCTTCAAAGGGGCTGGCGTGTTGGCAGACAGAGAAAAAGAAAAGATACTTTGAAGATGAAAGCCCTGAGAAAGATAAAGCAATACCCATTAAAGAATCAAGGTTCAGGGGGGGATGAAATAGATGAGATCAAGGACTTGGGTGGTCGGTGGGCCTGGCAATACTCTGTTGTTAGGTGCATATACATTACGGGGTTGTTATGTCTTCTTGGGGTAGTGACCTCTTTATCATCAGGTAATGCCTTGATCCCTGATAACTTTCCTTGCTCTGAAATCTGCTCTGTCTAAATCGATGTAGTTACTCCTGCTTTCTTTTGATGAGTGTTAGCATGGTATACCTTTCTCTAGCCCTTTCTGTTAATCTATATGTGTCTTTAAATTTAGAGTGGGTTTCTTAGAGGCAACGTATAGTTGGGTATTATTTTTAAATCTCTGAAAATCTGTCTTTTAATTTTTCTACTTAGATCAGTGACATTTAAAGTGTTCATTGATGTATATTTGGATTAATATTTACCCTATTTGTTACTGTTTTCTATTTGTTGCCCAAGATTTTTTTCCCTCTTTTTCTGCCTTTGTGGTTTTAATTGAGCATTTTATACCATTTCATTTTCCCTTCTTTCTTACCATATTGTTTTTACTTCTTTTTAAATGTTTAAAAAAGTGGTTGTCCGAGTTTGCAATATATATTTACAAATAATCCAAGTCCACTTTCAAATAAGTGGACCATGCAGGCGCCTTAGAGTATCAAACCACTGCTAATCCAGCCCGCCCGCCCCTGCATCATTACTGCTGCGCGTCTCACTTAGGCCTAAACTCAGGTAACCTAATACATTGTTGCTATGATTGTTTTGGACAAACTGCTATCTGTTAGAGCAAATGAAAATAATAAAAAATTTAATTTAAAATGTTTTAATTTTACTTTCACTTATTCATTCTCTGATGCGCTTCCTTTCTTTGTGCAGATCTGAATTTCTGATCTTCTGTAAAGAACTCCATTTAACATTTCTTACAAGGCAGGTCTACTGGCAACACACTCCCTCAAGTTTTGATTGTCTGAGAAAGTATTTCCCCTTCTCAATTGAAAAGCAATTTTTCTCTCTGGCTTCTTTCAAGATTTTTTCTTTATCTTTGATTCACTGCAGTTTGAATATGTTATGGCTAGGTGTAATTTTTAAAAAATATATATTTATCCTGCTTAGTGTTCTCTGAGCTTCCTGTGTCTGTGGTTTGGTACCTGACACTAATTTGGGGAAATTCTCAGTTATCATTGCTTCAATATTCATTCTGTCCCTTTCTTTCCACTCCTTCCTCTACTCCCATTATCGGTACATTATGTCTTTCATCATCGTCCCACAGCTCGAATGGTCTGTTCTTTTTTCCCGCCTGTTTTCTCTTTTGCCTTTCAGTTTTGAAAGTTTCTATTTTCATATCCTCATGCTCAGAGGTTCTTTCCTCAACTGTGTTCAGTCTATTAACGAGCCCATTTCAGCAGTCTTCATTTCTGTTACAGTGTTTCTGATCTTCAGCATTTCTTCTTGATACTTTCTTAGAATTTCCATGTCTCTCCTTACATTATCCATCCCATCTGTGTGTTGTCTACATTTTTCATCTAAGCCCTTAATATATTAACCATAGTAAAAACTCCTTTGGCCCTAGCTGGGTGGCTCAGTTGGTTGCGGAGTCGTCCCCTACAGTGAAAGGTTGTGCGTCTGATTTCCAGTCAGAGAACATACAGAGGTTGCGGTTTGATCCCCCATCGGGGTGCATGTGGGAGGCAATCGGTCAATATTTCCTCTCACATTGATGTTTCTCTTTTTCTCACTCACTCTCTTCCCCTCTCTCTAAAATCAATAACCATATCCTTGAGTAAGGATTAAAAAAACAACACCAAACCCCCTCCTTTTCTGGTAAGTCGAATGTTCCTGCCATATCCGACTCTTGTTCTGATGCTTCTTCAATCTCATCAAACTATGTTTTACTTTCTAATATGTCCTGTAATTTTTTGTTGAAAGGCAAACATGGTGCAGTAGATAGAAGGAACTGCAGTAAATAAACTTTTCGGATTGTGATGGTAAGGCATGAGAGAGGATGGGGAGTGTTGTATGAAATGCATGGAGTCCTATGATTAGTTCTCAGTCTTGTGGTGGGTCTGTGCCTCTGAACTGTAAACTTCCCCCGTGCTGCTTAGGTGTTTTTCCTCCTTAAGTGGAGCAGAATGGCTAGAGGTGGCCAACACTGGTATTTCTGTTCTAGTTAGGTTGTAGGTTAGGTCCTGGTAAAATAATTTCTCCTGAGAGCAGACCTTGTTAAGGAGACCAAAGTGCTCTGGGTAATTCAACATGGTTCCTTTCTCCCTCCCCTGGACAGAAGCACAGTATTTTTCTCTGATATCCACTGTGGAAATTGATCAGTTCTTGGAGGTGAAACTCATAAGTGTGGGGACCTCTCAAACCTGAGTCCCCTGGAATTTTTAACTCTCATACTTGCCCACACTGAGCCTCCAGCAATTTGTCCATTACAGGTTACGTTTCCTACCCTGGCACTAGTTCCTATGGAGATTCTGGCTTGTGGGTTTTTTACTGTTCTCATAAGTTGTGATTCTCTGAATCTGCCTGTCTGTCTTTCCAATTTTTAGTGTAGTGATTTGCCTTGCGACCTCACTTCTCTAACAGACCTACGAATTGTTGATTTTTCAGTTTGTTCAACCTTTTACTTGTTGTTAGGGCAGAGTGGTGACTTCCAAGTGCTTACATGCCAGGCTGGACACCAGAAATGTTCAGGAAATTCATATTCATCTAGCTGAAAATATGGTGACCTCTGTCACCTACAAAGGCAACAATTCCTGAAAAGTTCAATCTAAGTCGAGTTTGGGGGAAGAAAAAAAGGTGTTCACATTTTTGGAGCATTTGTTCTGTATGAGGTATCTTGTGCTCCCTACATCCCACAACAGTAATTCTTAGTGGCATCATCATTATTTTCTAGAACATAACACCCAGGCTCAAAAGAGGTAGTAAGTTATCAAAAAATCACATATTAAGAACTAGAAATCACTTTACTGGCTTTTAAAATAATGCAAAGTTACTGAGCACATGCTGTGTACCAGGCTGTGCGACAGGCATGTGACACACACAGAGCAGAACACAGTCCCCGCGGCACAGGAGGATATTACAACACGAGGTTTTGTGGGCCCCCGAGTAGGTGAATTGAACCTGCGACAAAAGAAGGGCTTCTTCAAAGGGAAGTTTGGTCTTGAAGAAGCATGAGTAGGGGTTATCTGGGGCAGAAGTGATGGCAGCTTCCACACAGAAGAACGGGAGCGTGCTAAGCACAACCCATTTGGGGAATTGGCTTGGTGTGCCTGGAGTATTCAGTATATTTTGGACATCGGCAAGGGATGAGTTTGGGGACTGACATAGGGAGTCAGATTTGAAGGTTGCCATGGCCACGGTAAGAGGTTCCACTTTAATTCTGACATCAACAAGGAGTCAAGAGGGTTTTAGGCAGTGGAATGTCATGACTGGCTTTTCTTTGCAGAAAGATGATTTTGATGCATGAGGAGCCAGGGAAGCATGCCGGTTAGGAGCCTGTCTCAGTGGTCCCAGGGGGGGAGGCTGAGGGTGTGAACCAGGGCAGCTGGCAGTGGGCCTGGAGAGGTAAGGAACGATTCCTGCAAAGGAGAACTGACCCTGATCGGCTTCTTCATCTCATTGATGGAGGGAGGGAGGGAAAGGAAGAAAGTTAGGAAGACGCCTTTGTTTTTGGCTTGGGCAGCCGGGAGAATGGTAGGATCATTCACAGAATTAGGGAAAACAGAAGGAAGAACAGATTTTGTGGGGGAAGATGGTGAGTTTGGTTTCGGACGTGTTGACTTTGAGATGCGCATGGGAAGTCCAACCATTGCTGTTTAGCAGGCAGACATATGCAAAATCATGGCTGTGACTGTGCTTCTTAAAAGAGAACATGTGCAGTGAGATGTGAAGGGGCCAGACACCCACGTTTAAATAATGAGCTGGCCGAGAGGAGTTCAGCGAGGAAAGCAGGAATGAGTGAGCTGGGAAGTAGAAGGAGCACCAAAAAAGAGCAAGCACATGGGGGCGGGGCAAGGGTTGGGTGGCCTGGGCTGGCTCATGCTCACAACATGGATCTCTCCCTTCCTTGACTCTAAATAAGCTCCATTTTCCAGCCTTCTTGCGTGGAGAGAGAGCCAGGGGCTGGGAATATCAAATGAATGTGGGAGGAGGTAATGTGTGTAATTAAGAGCGGGTCTGTTTTCCTCATGCTCTTTTCCTTCGCATCCATGTTCCCTTTGGAAGACACATGTAAAAAAAAACCTTTAGAAGAAAACACTCTGATTTTGAGTTTTATTTGTTACTGTAGCAGAGCCTAGCTTATCTTTCCTGGTCCTACTTCTGCAATCAGACAGCCGCATTTGAATTTTGTTTTTACCTTTGGCCAGTTATGTGATCTTGAATAATTTTTTTTTGAGAGAGAGAGAGAAAGATTGATTTGTTGTTCCACTTATTTACGCACTCATTGGTTAATTCCTGTACGTGCTCTGACTGGGGATCAAACCTGCAACCTTGGCATATTCGGATGATGTTCTTACCAGCTAAGCCATGTGGCCAGGGCCTAAATGGCTTAATTTTTATGTGCCTCAGTTTCCTTATTGGGATAGTAAGATAATAACAATAAATATGAAATATATTTTATTATTATTATGAAATATACTTTATTGTTATAATAAAATATATTTTAATAAAATATTTTAAATAAAACTATTTTAAACAATATAATAAATAATAATATCTATGTCATATTATTCAGGGTAAAATGGGGTAATAAATGTGGAGAACTGAGAACACTATTAAATACTCTAGAAATGTTAGAAGCTCGTGGAGAGAAGAATGTCGACTGTGGGGGATGGGTTACAGATGGGGACAGCAAACCACCATCTGCAGGTGGAATCCACTCAGCTGCCTGTTTGTGTATAGCCTCCCAACTAAGAATGAGTTTTACATTTTTAAATAGTTGAAATACATTCCACAAAAACTGTATGGAATACAAATTGCAGTACCCATACTCATTTGTTTAAGTGTTGTGATGCCTGCTTTTACACCACAATAGCACAGTATGAGGGACTGTAGCAGATGGCCCACAAAGCCTGAAGTATTTACTACCTGGCTCCTGACAGTAAAAGCTCAGTAAATGAATGCAGTACAGGTCAAGAAAGACAATGAAAAAGTACTAACTGGAATTGGTAATAGATCACCAGTGATCTTGATAATGGCTTCTTTGGAGTGGTGTAAGTAGAAACTAGATCTTGGCAACAGGATCATCAAAGTTTGATTCCTGCCTCTTCAGCTTGCTAACTGTGTAGTCTTGGGAAGCCATTTAACTTCTCTGAGCCTCAGTTTGGTCAACTTTAAATTGGGGGTAAACAGGGGTACCTTCTTGGGTTATTGTAAAGATAGCAATAATGCATGTAATCCATAAAACACAATATCTGGTTGATAGAAGGTGCTGAATAAATTATAGCTCTTGCTTCATTTAATCTGCTGACACCAAAACTGCTGTTCCTTTGTAGGTAATACTTTTTCACTTTTTTCATTCAGGTGAGGATTAAAAAAAAGTTTTTGCTTTTTTTGTTTGTTTTTTTTTAATCTGCACCCAAGAACATTTTTTCATTGTTTTTAGAGAGAGGAAGGGAGAGAGAGAAATATCGACGTGAGAGAGAAACATTGATTGGTTGACTTCTTTTATGGGTCCAGACTGAGGATCAAACCTGCAACCTAGGTATGTGCTCTAACTGGGAATTGAACCTGTGACCTTTTGGTCTACGGGGTGACATTCCAGCCAACTAAGCCAGGGATACCTTTTCACTTTTAATATTTTATTTGTCTTCTGTTCTTATTTTTTACAATACATGCCAAGCCTTTGCTCAAATCTCTTATCTTTAATGAGGCTATACAAGTTAATACTAACCATTCCATTTAATACTGGAATCTGTCCCCCACCCTGGCATTCCTAACTCTTTTACCTTATTCTACTTTTCCTTTTCTCATAGAATCTATTACTTCCGACAATCTAGAGAATTTACTAATTTATTATGTTTATTGTTTACTGCATGTCTTCCCCATGAGGCTGTAAGCTCCTTGCTTGTCTTATACCATGATATATTTCAAGCCCCTAAACAGTTCCTGGCACACAGTACATGCGCAATTAGTATTTGTTTAATGACTATATGGAAAAAGAATATGTGAGAATTTATTATTTTTTTTTTAGATCTTGGCCTAGGACTGGAGGCACTCCATGAATCTGTGAACTTGTCTTTTATCGTATATGTAAAATTCTCAACTATTACCTGTTAAAGCACAGTCTCTGCTCCATCCACCTCATTTTTCTCCTTTTTCGCCCTTTCGAATATGCCCAGTCATTCTATCCTCAGTGTCTCCTAAGTTCTTTCTTCTATTTGGCAACCATTTAGCTCTCTCTTTTATTCTAAGGCAATTTCCTCAGCTCTATCCCTAAGTCTCTTTTTGGCTGTGTCTAGTCTACTATTCAACCTCTTAATTGAATTTTTATTTCAATGATGATTTTTTGTGTGTGCCAAGAATTTCTATTTCTTCCCTTTTCCTTCCTGCTTCTTCTTTTCCATTTTTTTCCTGTAGTTGTTTCATGGTTTCTAGTCTTCCCTTTATCTCTTTGATACTTAAAATATTTCTATCTTAAGATTTCTTTCAGACTTTTCTGTCAGTCCCAGTTTTGAGGGTATGAAGCCTTTCCTTTGTTGAACCAGCTAGAAATCTTGTTATGGTTTATTTTTTTGTGCAGCCTGTACTTCTGGATTGTGAGCTCAACTTCAATAGTGATTATTTGGCATTCGCCTCTGCCTGTGTGTTAAGGGTTAGCAACTGAAAAGGCTCCAAAATGTACCAGCAAATGGCCTACCTTTGGAAGCTGGGAAGGGAAGCAGGGCATGTGCTTGAAGTTTATGTCCCTACTGTGAAACCTGCTCTATAACTGTGAGCAAATTACTCTTTGCTTAATTTTCTTATCTATGAAATAGAGATATAATAATTCCTATTTCCTAAAGATGTTCTGAGGATTTAGTGAGACAATCCAATTAAGAAAACTTTGCATAATGTTTGGTATGTTTTAAGCACCTAGTAAATGCTAAAAATATTATAAATATGCAGGAGTCATTATGTCACTCATCAACATCTTCTTGCTTTGTGAAATAAGGAAAGAAAACTAAATGCTTGTGAAAATAGCTTCTGAATATGTATATGAAATGTGTAGTCAGACATTAAATTTGGACAACTGTTAGATCTATCTGCTTTACTTGTGACATATATTTGTCGAAGATGTGGGAAAAAACCCTGGAACATGTTCACTTGGCTTTCAGTCACTGAAGAGGAGCGCTGATGAGAGGTGGGAGGAAGTTTCAGACATCATCCTTTTTAAAAAATAAAGCCCAACTGGAGAACTGGATCATTTGCCAACTATTTTGCATAATTAAGATATAGCAGTAGGAAGAGTTCTTCTGATGAGAGGAAAGTGACCCAGGCAAATTTCTTTGCTTTTATTCAAATAGAAAATATATTTAAGTCCCCGGCTGTATGTCCTTGACCATCAGTCTGGTTCAAAGGTTAGAAACAGAAAAGCAGAGCCCTGAACCCGTAGCCAGTGCTTAATAAATACCTTTGTTTTATTATTGGTCAAGGGATAGAGATACAAAGAAATTCTTGGGCAAGATAACTCATGTAACCTCATTTCTGTCACGTGTGACTTTGAACTACAAACCTTTCCTTAACTAATAGCCATTTTGGATCTGTGGATAAAGAGGAGATAAAGGACCAGATTTAATGAATGAAAGCTATGGCTACTATGATTTGTCATGGGATATATGTGACAGTAAACATTTCAAAGAATGATTCATAATTCTAATTTTCATGACATGTTAACAAAAGGTAACATTAAAAATATTTAAACAGAGAAATGTTTTTAGATTCTAATTACCTGATCTTCGTAGTCCGATCCTGTATCAATGACCTCTCCAGTGTCCAACGTTATGGAAGGATCAATGTCACCTGAACCTAAGATTAGGAAAGAAAAGATTACCTGATGGAGGCCGTCTGTGTATGTTTCTAAAGCAAGCAATCTCCCACTAGGCTTCCATATTATCTTTATGATCACATTAACTTTGCAAATATTTTGGGACTCTTCCCATCTGCCAGGCATTATTGGGCCTGCAGATGGAAAATGCAGATGCTGTGGACAGTGTGTCCACCCTTAAGAAGACAATGTTGTGAAGGAGATGGATTTGTCAAAAGCAAGTTGAGAAACCAAAATGAAAAGGGCTACCAATTCTGACTGCTAGTGGAGGTGATGGTGGAGGTGGAATTCCTCACAAGAAACTACTCCGTCAGTCGGAACTGTGAGGGTGACGGTGGTGTCCAGGAGGAAGGCAGTTTGGGGGTGGGGCAGAAACTGAGGTAAACGGACCAGCATGAGCAAAGTCCAGACTGGAAGAAGAACAAGGAGTTCTTAAAAATAAGGAATGCCAAGTTTGCTCAGTCCATGAAAGGCTGAGTTTTTCCTCCAGCCTTCGAGTCACCTTAGTCCCTGAAGATGAGAAAAATCAGGCCAACTTAATGTATTAATAGCTTTTTCCTCCCTAGGCACTACAGGTTGCACTAAATTGCTTACCCAGTGAATCCCCAGGGCTCGAACTTAAACTGGTAACGTTCATAACGGGGCTCCTGGAGCACAACTGATTCATCATCCTTGTCCAATGACTCTTCCCTGCTGGGAGTTACAGGGGCAGGCAAACGCAGATTCACGGGCATAATGTGAATCAATAATGCAATTAATATATAATAACACAAAAATAAACTCTGCGTTTTGCATACTCATTACTGTAAATCTACGTTTGCCCACTCCTGTGGAGAGCACCTAACTAGCCAGAGACACAGGATTCAGGACTACGCACTCTGTGAAGAAATAAGCTACTCCATGTTTCATTTTAAACTTGGCCTTGCTGAATAATTCTTGGCCACACTACACAATGAGTAATGTTTAGTGAAGATGGATTTTTAAACAAAAATATCAAGAAACTCACTCTCTTCTCAGACATGGGCCTTTCCAGAAAATCTGCTTTCATGCTTTCTTTTAAAAAGAGGATCAAGGTAAGTCCTCACAGAGTCTTTTCTCAACTCTTCTCTTTCTTCTCATCATTAGTCCTGCTGTTCACCAAACTGACTGAGCACTGAGCAGTGACGCTATCGTTTATTGTTTGTATCTTAAAAAAAAAAAACATTTTTCAAGGATAATAAAATTCCTCAAAATGGAGATACTTGGTCCATTAAACCATTTTAGAAAAGCAACCAGCCGTAGAGTTGCGTGTGCAGTTGCGTGGGTGTGCGAGGCGGGACTGCAAGTGATGCCGATGATGCCGACAGCACCCTCAGCACGGCCGTGACGACCCCACTGTGAACAAGGTGCGTGCTAGACTGGAGCTGGGATGGCTGCGTGCCCCTCACTGTTAACAAAGTGAGACTAGATGGGTGATACAAACACTTTAATTACATGTGTAATTTTAAAAAATGGGATTACATATAACTTTCCTATCATGCTTTTGGTATTTTTCAAGTAAAGATTTTTGTAAGGTGTGTCTTAGGGCCAAGATACTTACTTGACTGTCTCAAAGCCCAGTTTAAAGATCAGTTTGCACTTATGTGTTGTAAGGCAGTGAAGAGGTCAGAAGTGAAACGTATATTTTTTCATTATAAGATCACAAACATTTCAGAACCAGTATTTCACAGAATCCCACTCCTTCATTTCAGAAAAGAGAAAAATGAGCTGCAGGGAAGTTAAGTACCTTGGCCAAGATCATGCAGAAAGTGAGATGAAGACGGAAGCTATAGTCCCCATTTCTCCTAACACATCCCTGACTCCGAATTCGAAGAGTAGGCATCCCAAACGGCTTAATAAATGTGACCTTCCATGCTAGCACTCGATAGGTGAGCACTTGGAGGAGGCTGCCATTTCTTCTACGTTCTGAGAAAATGGGGAGCAGTGAATGCCTGACGATGAGGTGGGTGCCTGGGTGGCTGAGCAAATGGAAGAATTGGAAGTAGAATAAAGGAGTGTCACTCCAGCCTGTGACAATCACGGGGCTGCTAGTAACAACATCCTTGGAGATGATGGCAATTTTATTTAGTTTTCATTTCTTCCCCAGTGTGGATATTGTCCACCACCAACTAGTGGAAGTGGTGATACGCACTCAAATGATTTCCTCACCTCGAATATGATTGTGGTGATTCATGTGACGTGAGCGATGTGATACGAACACAAAGACTTAATAAGCGTATAGCTGTCACAGTTCCTGTGTCCTACTTACTTTATTTAGTTAGAAACTGTTCTTTTGGTTGTTTTTAAAGAAGTACATACCCTTGTATGGCTCAGTGGATTGAGTGCCTGCCTGAGAACCAAAGGGTCACTGGTTGGATTCCCAGTCAGGGCACATGCCTGGGTTGCAGGCCAGGTCCCCAGCAGGGGATGTGCAAGAGGCAACCACACATTGATGTTTCTCTCCCTCCCTTCCCTTCTCTCAAAAAATAAGTAAATAAATCTTTTTAAAAAGTACAAAGTGAAGGCCTCTTGGACAACCCAGTTAAGAGATATTACACATTAATATTTGAAACTGGAACAAGATTATTAGAAAACTATTATCAGCAAGAGAATGAAAAGATCTTTATTTTTTAAAAAACAAACAGAAAACAACCTGTGCTTACAGGGAAGAAGAGATTGACTTTCCCAATAGAATGCTTTCAGCAGAAATTTCATTGTATCATAAAGGGATGGGATTTCTTGACAGGTTGTTGCCCTTGGCAACAGTGCTAATATATCATAGAAGGCAATAGACAAAGGATGTTATTATCAGCTCAGATAATGACTGAATAGCTTTCATTTTCTTTTGTATTCGTTGCTTGGTTTGCTGAAAATGGGACCTTTAATGATAGCCTAAGGTTTGAAGTACAAAATAGGGAGGTAAATACAGCCCTATGGACACATTTTTGCCTTCTTTCATTGGACAACTTAACATATAAAACAACTTCAGTGACCTTGTACTCAAAAAAGAGAGCAAAATTAGGATATTTGAAAAAGTGATAGTATGGCTTGCACTTCCCCCAATTTTGAATTTCTTGATTTCTTTTCAGCTTTAAAAATACCCTTTCCATAGCTAACAGAAAAACAGGAGCTGAAATAGAACCCCATAGGGAGCATCAGTGCCACCAGTTTTACACGGAGAATGGTCTTTGGAAATATTATTTTCAGGCTGTCTCCTCATTAAGTGGGAAGATGACACAAACTGGCTTTAGAGGTACCAGAAGGCAACCACACTCCTTCCTGGGCTATTGTTACAGACCTTTTCTTCCTAGTGGATCTTCAACCTGAAATTTGAGGAATGTCCTCCTCCCACTTTGAGGACCAGATAAAGAAACACTCCAGCAAGGCAGGGCTTCTTGGGCAGAAAGGGATAAGATAAAACTCTAACACTTCATCTGCTCCTTTGAGGAAAGCAGTCTCTCCTTTGTCCCGTCTCTTCCAAGCAGCTTTAGGTAGGACTTATTTCATCTCTGATTCTAAGAACAATACTAGAAATTCTATGCATTTGATACATTTGAGGTCTTTCTGGAAAAAGTCCAGCCATTGTTAATATAATGAGAATGGTTTGCATGACATCACTGTAACCTGGCAGCCAAGGAGAGTGGACTGGAATGAGCATATGTGAGCAATGATGACTTCACTGTGCTAGTCAGTGGGGGCAGTAGACGCCATTGAGCAGGCATATACGTCATGTGGCCATTGCAATCAGAACAACTGAGCAAGTAGAGCAACGAATCTGTACCAAATTTTGTGTTAAGCTTGAACATTCCTCCATGGAAACTATTCAGATGATTCAGAAGGCCGCAGCTATGGATAACTGGTGATTGGCAGCTTCATCGCAACAACATGCCCACTGATGCATCATGTCTCATGTCTTGTACAGTTTTTTTGAAAACTATCAAATCACCCAAGTGACTCAGCCCCGCTACATCCCAGATTTGGTGCCCGGTGACTTGTGTTTTTTTTCCCAAAACTAAAACCACCTTTGAAAGGGAAAAGATTTCAGACCACCAGTGAGATTCAGGAAAATACGACTGGTCAGCTGATGGAGATTGGGAGAACTGTGTGAGGTCTCAAGATGCCTACTTTGAGGGGGATGAGGCATCACTGTCCTGTGTGCAATGTTTCCTGTAACTTGTATCTTTTTCAATAAATGTCTCTATTTCTCATATTACATAGCTGGATATCTTCTGGACAGACTTCATAAAGGCAGAAGGAGTGAAAAATGAATAAAAGGACATTTACACCTTACTTTTGCAGATCGCGATCTTCTCCATTCACTCCACAAACATTCAATCCCCCATAACAGGTATTATCCGTGAGCATCCGGCTCTAATTCCAACAAGCACGGAGAGTATTAGTGACGGTTTGCACTAGAACTCCTTTGAAGAGCACTGCATATGTTTTGGAAGGGGGAGTATGCTGACAGTGTTTGGGACTAGAAAGTGAGCTCCCTGAGGGATGTGGTATTAGTCAACTGCTCCGGGTAAGAAGGGAAGAGGGGTTTTCCAGTTCTTCCATGATGAGGTGTAAAGAGGAGGAAGAGAGAGAGAGAGAGAGAAGAAAGCAGACCTGGGGGAATGGGGAAGAGCTGAACTGCATAAGGTGTGCTCTGCACTTGTGTCTCCTCAGATCTTCAGAAAAGATACTAACACATATATAGTCTTTTCGATGTAACAGCCATATGCTTAAAAGAATTCTCACTTGACATTTTTTTTTCATTGTTTTGAGAGGATGAGAAGGAGAAAGGGAGGGTGGGAGGTGGGGAGGAATGAGAGAGAGAAGATGAGGGGAGAAAGAGACATGGATGTAAGACAGAAACATTGATCAGTTGCCTCCTGTCCATGCCCCGGCTGGGCATTGAACCTGCAACCTAAGTGTGTGCCCTGAATGGGAATTGAACCCACAACCTTGTGGTCCACAGCACAGTGCTCCAACTGAGTAACACTGGCCAGGGAAAAAGCCATATGCTTCACACATATATACATTTACTCTTCACAACAATTCTCTGAGGCTCACAGAGAGTCAGTGCTGGAGCCGGATGGCCCTGCTGGAAGCATTGACGGAAGGCTGCAGAGAGGGGGAGACACTGCATTTGGGGCTGGAACGGTGCAGAGGTTCCGGGTAATGGCATTCGATGGCACGGAGGCAACACCTGCACTGTGCTCTGGAGCCAAAGAAAATTTGGTGTGGCCGTGCATCATTATACCCAGATGAGTGGCCCAGCTGAGGTGACAAGCAGGGAAAGGCCTTATGTACCATCTCCTATGAGATTCAGACTGGGTATCAAACATACACACATACACATACACACACTGTCCTTGTGAAGTCTTGTACTCTAAAAGGGAAATAGATTTTTTTAACAAAAAATCATATTTGTAATTATATAACCACAAGTATGATAAACCACAAGTGTGATAAATACCCTGAAGGAAAAGGGCGGGGTGCCACTCAAGGGCCTCGTCTTGTCTGGGATGGGGCCTGAGAAGGCTTCCTGAGGAAATCGCACTGAAGGACCTGACCAGGTGAAGGACAGGGCTAGCACTTGGGAGAGCACAGTGGTACCACAGGGCCAGGCATTTCCAAGTACCTCGTGCAAACCGCCAGAGGCAGGTAGATACCTGATATTCAAGGGCTGGTGAAGCTGGTATGGGGTGGTGGGGGAGGTGGCGCTGTAGAGAGAACAGGACCGTTTTACAAAAACTAAGGATATTTCTGCCATGTTAAGGACACTGGTGTTCAGCCTGCAGGAAAGTCATTGAAAGTTTTGTTTTATTTTATTTTTTGTCAGGGAGGCAGGATTATCAGCGCTGCATTCTGTGAGGATGCCCATGGCAACAGCAAGATTTATGACAGATGAGAGAGGCCAGGATGTACAAGGAATAACATACACAGCCTTCGATGAGAGCGGTGGAGACTGAGAACAAGGACTAGACTCCCAAGGCGTCCCTGAGGATGGATGATCAGTGTGGGCTGCAAGTGTAGGCACAGTTTTGGCTGGCTCTCTTAACAGAGAAAAACTGCATGATCTCCCTGATATGTGGACTCTCAAAACATCAAATAAATAGAAGCAGAATAGAATGATGGCACAGGCATGCAGGTAGGGGAAGTGGGAAGATGCTGGCTAAAGGTGAACAAAGTGGCGGTTAGGTAAGATGAGTAAGTCTGCAGGTCTAATGTACAGCATGATGACTAGAGTTAATAATCCTCTGAATGCTGGAACTTTGCTAAGAGAATATATTTCAGGTGCCACCGATCACACACAGAGAAGCGGCAACTACGCATGCCAATCAGTTTGCCTGCAGCAATCATTTCCCCATGTATATGTATGCCAAATCCTTCTGCTGCACATCTTAAATAAATACAATTTTTATATAAAAAATTTAAAGGAAGAATGGAAAGATAATCACACAGAAGCGACATGACAGCTGCAGGTTCTACAGAGAGGGTTTCAGAGAGGAGAGAGTAAAGGGACAACACTTGGGGGCTGACAATTCACCGAGCAGAGGGCACTGACAAGGGCTGTTCAACTGGGTGAGTCACCAACTTCTACAAGCCAGGAGATTTCACCTACAGGTGCAGCTTTCTGTTTTGTTTTGAAAGAGAGAAGGGCCTAGCAACACTGGCCCATTCCTCAATGACAACAGTCACTTGGAGCCTCGAAGTGGCTGCCTCCTGTAGGGGAGGCATCATTTATTTCTAGTTTACCACGGTCCCTCCTGGGCTTACTTCACTCACCAAGGGGTTATAGGCAGAGCAGGCTTATATGAAGGCTGGTGCAGAAGCCAGCTTTCAGGGAGTGGAGGGGAGCTAGTGGGGGACTTGGGGGTGGAGGGGAGCTAGTGGGGGACTCGGGAGTGGAAGGGACTAGCGGGGGCTGGAGCCGTAAGCACAGTCACCCTCTGCGATAAGCTCGGAGGTGTGGAGGGGGAAGAGTAGTCCCTGCAAACCTGTGCTAAGGGCAGGCACTGTGCACTCTGCCAAGGGAACCTGGAGAGGATGCAGGCACAGCGCCTGCCCTCAGGCAGTTCACTGGCCAGCATGGAAGCCAACACAGCTGCCTTACTGCAGGAGGAGGCCACTTTGGAAAAATGCCACCCAAAAGCCACAAAATGCTGGCAGCTCTAAAAAGGGGCAGCATGAATCAGCTCCTCCTCCACCCCACTCTGTTAGCAAACCGAAGATATCTAGCAATTAGATATTCATTGTTAGAGGTCTAAATAAGTGTTTTAAATAAAATATTAACTTAAGAAGCACAGGTGTCAGCATTTTTCAGAGCAGCAGCAGTCTGTTTACATGATCTTACCTGCCTCCCAACAGTCCATCTGTCCCTGCAACAGGTCACCTTCTGTAAATGTCACTGGAAACTTAAGCAGGCGAGTTTACATCAGTTACTCGTGCTCTGTGGGTCTGCAGAGGACTACCGCCTTGCCTTTTTACTCTGGCTTTCTTTGTGGGCTCTTAGTGGGCTTTAGATATTGGTTTAAAATTTTAAGTGTTTAACCTTTTTCTTTACAGCCCAGAACTTTATGATCTTTACCCACTGAGGCTGTAACTGAGAAAAAAACATTGAGACCGGGCCAAAATTTGAGAGTCATTCACACAGAATTGATAGTCAAGGCCTAGCGGGACAATGAGTTGACCCCAAGGGTAAAAGAGAGTGAGAGAAGGGTCAAGGGCAGAACTGTGAGAACCGTCTACTACTGGGTATGATTGCTCTGCGTTATCCTCCAATGTCAAACGTCTTCACACGTCTGGGCAAGAGTACTGGGAAGAGGAGGGGCAGAGCCGCAGCCAGGACTGTGGGTCAGGTGGGAGTCGCTCTCAGATCTCAGAGGAGGCTTTTGCCCGGAGGCAAAGGAGAGAGACCTGTGTGGGTTAGGAAGTCCTGGAAGAATTGCAACTTGGAATTCTCCCACAAAGCAGAGGCTAGAATAGGTTTTTCAATTATGGTAATAGAGGTCTTCTGGTACATTGTGTCTTCCTGTTAATTTACGTGTGTAGTGACCGGAAGAAACACAGTAACTGTGAGAGCCAGAAGTACAGTCCTTCTTTTCTTTTTTGTTTTGTACCTTTACTTTTGGACCAAGAAGTATAAAGCCCTCAGGACAGGGTCATCCTTGAAATCTTACAGCAGTTTGTTGAGCTCGAACCTTAATACAAAGTCCCAGACACTTGGCAGGTGATGAGGACATACTGCTGCCCAAAGGACACAGTGACTTACCTGCTGCAGCCTCTTTGTTTGGAAATAACTTGCTGTCAACTGCCATGCTGATGTCATAGAACACCTCATCCTCGTCTCGGTCAGCATCAAACTGGGGGAAATCAGGACAGATGAGTTGGGAACATGAGAACACATAAATTAATTCATTCCAAAATGCAATAAACATGCTTCACGCAGTTGTATCCCTAACGAAGCAGGACCACGGGAATGAAAGCTCTTGAGTCCTTAATCAGACAGGGAGTTTTTTAGGTCAGACCTCATATCAAACAAAAAGGGTATTAGGGAGTAAATTAAACTGGTAAATTAGGCAATAGTACAGTCAGTTATGGTTAAAAAATGTGTATAATGTTCTTCATTTATAAAGTAACCTTTTGAAAAAAGCAAATCTGAAATTTACTTTGTGTCTTTCTGGCCTAGTATTTTTTTAGTTAAAAAAATCTCATGAAAATATGTAGTTTTAAATCACAGGGTAAATGATTTTTTTCTCATATATTGTTAAGAAAAAGAAAGAAACCCCAAACCAAATTTTAGTTACCATTCTAGATACTGTAAATACTAATAGATATATAGTCTATAGACACTATAGATTTAGATGTAATACAAATTACAGAATTAAATATTTATTTTACCATTCTCTAAAATTTACAAAATTAAAAAAAACCATGGTTATATTTATAAATCCTCTATTTTCTAAGCTGTGTGCAGTTTGTCTAAACACACTTTTATCTCTTTAGCTTTTAAAAACAGCTTTATTGAGTGATAATTGATATACAATAAACTGCACATAAAGTGTAGTTTTGAAATCTGTATACATCTGTAAAACCATGAAAATCAAAATGGTGAACATATCCATCACTCCCAAAAGTTTTGTTGTGTCTCTTAGAAATCCCTTCCTCCTGCCCACTACCAGGTAGTCACTGGTTTGCCTTCTGTAACTATAGATTATCTTGCATCTTCTAGAATTTTATATAAAAGAATTTTTATAGCATTCCATCCTTTTGTCTGGATTATTTCACTTAGCACAATTATTTTCAGATTCATCAATGTCGTATCCATAGTTCATTTGTTTTCATTGCTGAGTTCTATTTCACCGTATGGATATACTGTTAATCCCATCCTGGATATCTTTCAGGGGAGACATTCTAGTTTTCATGTCTAGATGTTTGGTTTGAGTCTTTAAAAATACTTTTCTCACTATTTATGGTTTGAACATCTGAAACACAATTACAGTAACTTAAAAAAATTTGTTATTGATTCAAGAGAGAGAGAACACATCAATTTGTTGTTCCACTTATTTGTATATTCATTGGTTGATTCTTGTATGTGCCCTGACAGGGGATCGAACCCACAACCTTGGCAAATAGGGACAATGTTTAACTAACTGAGCTACCCAGCCAGGGCCAATTACAGTAAATTTTAACATCCTTCTCTGCTAATTCTAACATTTGGAGTCAGTTCTGAGTCAGTTTTGATTGATTTTTTTCATTATTATGAGTCATATTTTACTGTTTATTTTCACATCTGGTACATTTTTCTTGGCTACCAGGCATTGTCATTTGGACAATGTTCGATGCTAGGTATTTTTGTATTCCTATAAATATTCTTAAGCTTTTGTTCTGGAATGTAGTTTAGTTACTTAGAAACAATTGGATCCTCTCAGGTGTTGTTTTTAAAGATTTGTTTGGCTGGACCAGAGCACCGTTTAGCTTCTGGCCAATTATTTCACACTGTAGAGACAAGACTATTCTCCATCCTCTACCCAGTGCCTTGTGAATTAATATGTTTTTCGGTCTGACTGTAGAAATAGTCACTTTCACTATTCCAAACCTGGTGTGAGCACTAGCTATTACTGTTCTCACTAATTCTCTCGGGTAATTTCTTTCCCTCAGGTTCAAGTAGTTCTCTCACATGCATGCACTGATTAGTTCTCTGCTGGATACTGAAAGGGAGCCCTCGCAGATCGCCAGTGGTCGCCCTGGGCTCTCCCATCTCTGATATTCTGTGCTCTGAACTCTAGCCACCTTGGTCTCTTGGACTCTCAGCTCCATCTGCTCAGCTCACGGAGTGCACCAGTTCGCACAAGGCTTCCTTCTCCTGCACTGCAGCCTGCAGACTCTCCGGCACTAAGCTGGGGCAATGGCAGGGCTCACTGCATTGGTTTTCTTTCTCTCAGGGAATCATCTCATGCCCAATGTCCAGCATCTTGAAAATTACATACATATGTTTGTTTCATGTGGGAGAGAAAATCCAGTCTCTCTTATTCCATTTTTGTCAGAAGTCTCAATTCTTTTTTTTGTTTTAAGATAGAAATAGCCAACTTTATTTTAATTATTTATTTTTAGAGAGAGGAGAAGGGGAGGAGAGAGGGTGGGAGGCAAACATCAATGTGTGGTTGCCTCCAGTGCACCCCCTGCTGGGGACCTGACCTGGCCTGCAACTCAGGCATGTGCCCTGACTGGGAATTGAACAGGCGATCCTCTGGCTTGCAGGCCAGCGCTCAATCCACAGAGCCACACCAGCCAGGCAGGAGTCTCAATTCTTTAACTTTTAATCTTAATTATTCCCTTGAAGATACTTACGAAGATTTGAATGATTTATTCCTTTATATTTTTCTGCTGTTTCATTATTATTTTTAAACCATACCTGAAGATACGCTTATTGAATTTTAGAGAGAGAGGAAGGAGATGGGGGAGAGAGAGAGAGAGAAATGGATGTGAAGGAGAAACACCAATTGGTTGCCTCTTGTATGTGCCTCAACCAGGGACTGAACCTGCAACCTAGGCATGTGCCCTGACTGGGTATCGACCCTGCAACCTTTTGGTTCACCGGACGATGTTCTAACCAATTTAATCACTTGGCCAGTGCTGAAGGGTTTCATTATTTTTAGTGAGGGAAATTTAGAAACTAAATTAGGTTTAATTTAGTTTGCCTCCCCTTCCACAGTTAAAACACATCTATACATACAGTGCTTCAAAGCGTTCCAGGAGTATCTGACCTTTTGGCATCTCTGGGCCACACATTAAATACACTGTGACATATAATCGCAAAAAAAAAATCTCATAATGTTTTAAGTTAATTTATGATTTTGTGTTGGGCCTCATTCACTGCCATCCTGGGACGCATGTGGCCTGCAGGCCACAGGTTGGACACTGCTGGGCCTTTCGCTACGTCACATTAGCCTACAGGAAAGGAGAGGCAGGCAGTTTTCTTTCTATTTTATAGGTGAGGAAGTATCTGTTCAGAAATACTACAGCTTTCTCAAGTTACACAGCTAGTAGGCAGGAGTGGGGCTTGGACTGAGGATGCCTGACGCTTTCCATCCCACTTGGCTGCACAGACCATTACAGTAAGACACATACAGCCCTTCTGCTCAAGGAAGTGTTAACACAGCCCATTTGTTCAAAAGCAAAGCGGGGAAGGCTTGTGGTGCTCACAGGGCAGGTACAAGGGGACCACAAAGGCACAGTTAGTGCTCTCTGAATGCACTGCTTCCTAATGCAGATACCATGGCTGCTTATTTATTTACTTATTTATTTTTAATTTTTCACATAGGATTTACTGTAAGCCTTCAGAAGGTCTCCTTGCCCAACCCAAAAGCTATCTTTAAGTGCTGTGGGTCCCAGCCAGGGGGGCAAGAAAATCTGGCTTTCTAAAACAGATAACAACAGTTGAAAAACTGGAACTGAAAGCAAATAACTGCCACAAGTTATTCATTTCACATGTGCTGCCTGATCTTGTTGAGCATGAGCTCTAGGTCTGGCTGCCCAAAGAGCTCCCTCCCTTCCCTTTGGTTCTTTTGTGGCGCGCTCGGACAGAGAAGGTTAATCTAGCTCATGAGCCCAAGTGCCACCTGGACACAGTGAAGACTGAGGTATAAACGGAAGCGGCAGTCGGCGCGGGTCGCTGGCCGGGGACGTGGGAGAGGACATTGGGAGGTTAGGCACGGGGCCTTCAGGCATTTGTCCTTTTACTTCAGCACAACAGCCTCTTGCGGTGAGCGAAAGGAAGGTAAACCTGGATGTTACTATAAAACTTACTTTAACGAATGTTTAAAGAATTCAAAATTTTTTTCCTCTCTTGTAATTTGGAACTCTTCTTATGTACGTTGTACTATATGCAAACGGTAACTAAACAAAACTTTCAATCCTTGAAGCTATATCCAGGTTTATGACAACAATTGTATTTACGTTTATGATGTCTAGTATTGACAAATGTTCTATCCTTGTATTAAATAGATGGATCCATAGACCTTTTTCTGGTGGGTTTATTTCCTACAATGTATACTGCCAGCAATCTTACGTAAATTACTTAACGTCGTGAAGTCAGGACTGGGGGACAAAACTGACAAAATACTTGTTATCCATTTTTAAAACCTGTCCAGTTCTACCAATTATAAGGCCAAACGGGGGAAGAAAGGAAAGTACATACAACACTCAGAAGGGCACCTGCAGTGTCATTAGCTGCACTGTGCAAAGATCTTCCGGTTTAGTTGCAGAGAAAACATTAGAACAAATGAAGACAGAAACACATTTTATACCATTTGATTAGCTTAGGGCTGTTTACTTTCAAAATATCTGTTAACTATCCTCATAGGGGGTAACATCTACTAAGAGGGGTATTTTTACTTTTTCTTGGGACTTTTGAGGGATGGGTGGATCACTTCATAAATGAAAGAGCATACACTTATGTTTAGCCAGGGATCCCTAGAAAACAGAGCCTGTTGACAAAACTTATAGATGTGAACCTTTATTAGGGGTGGTGTGTGTGTGTGTGTATGCACATTTGAGAGGGAAAAAGGGAAGTGAGGCAAAAAAGGAAGAAAGTGAATTTAAGATGGTACATTACTGAGCTGGTTACCAGCTTTATGAGAAGATATCACTGGCAGCTCGGTTTCCAGAAAAACTAAATGGACCCGTGACATCTCAGAACAGTGAGATGAGGGAGGACGGGGGAGGCATTTATATGCTGGCTCCTTTCAGTTTTATCTTCCACTGGCCCAACTTCTCTCTAACAATGAGTTAGGGCCTCCCACCACTTCATTGTTCTGTTGCCCAGCCCCCGGGGCACCACTGGAAGGCAGGCCCCATGCCCTAAAGGTCAGCACAGCATCTGACCCTGACCTGCTGAAAGGAGCCAAAGCTACTGCGGGTCTGGCTGGGCCTGGGAGCCGTCTGTGCAGGGCTCCCACGTTGGTGGGGACAATGAGGTGGCCGGCTGGGGTAGGGGCACGGTGGAGATGCCCTGGCTGGCCGGGCAGTGGTGGGCAAGGCTCTCCATTCAACAAGCAACTGAGGCCCAGTCATATGGGGCCAGATAAGTCAGGGCAGGCTTGCAAATGGAGCTCAGAGAGATTACAACTCTCCTTGAGCTTGATCTGAATTTGTTTCCCCCTGTAGCAGCTGTCTGCCCTTGAGCAACTTATTCCCTTGTTCTTAGCATTGTGCCCTGGGGTTGCTGCCAGGCCTAAGGACCCACAGTGCTGAGCCAGGCATGCACTGTAGCCCTTTTTCTTTTCTCCTTGGGTCCTGAGGGCTGAAGGAGCATATCCTATTAGGGATCTTTGATCGCTTCTGTACTTTGGACACACACATGCACACACACACATTTTTTATTTTAAACTTGGAGATTGAGGAATAAGTAATACAAAAGACTTCCTAGGAATTATCCTATCCACTAATGGATTCAAACAAAAGATAATGTTTAGTTCCAATGCAGATTAAAGTATCTGACTGTTCAACCCAGAAGGCAAAATACAAAAGGTAAAACAGCATTCATAAAAGCATATTTGCTGAGTAACTACTGCTTCCTAGTCTTCACCTGACCACTCTGAAGCTTCTGGATGATGAACAGGAGCCCTGAGGAAGGAAGGAGACAGCCCCAGAGACAGCTCGACTCTGGGATCACACGGATGCAGCTGAAGCCCATTGACTCCTGCATCAGGACAGAATTTAGCCCGAATCTCCCACTTTTACAACTCCAGAACTAGCATGAGACTCTTCTCTCCAGTGTTTTAGCAAAAAATGTGGCAATATAGTTCTTGGAGAGTCTTCTGATTGAGAACCATCAGAACAACTGCCACTTAGTTGGCAAAGATTTTACAAAATGCTAACATTCAGTGTTGGAGAGATTGTGTATGTAGGCAGTGGAGAACCAGCTTCTAAATCATCAAATATGTTACTTATCTTTGATTTCGCACCAACCATACACATCAATGGTTTTCAGCCAGCAGATCCTTTCAATTTTGATACCCTGTCTCCTTGCCCCGACATTTAGCAATATTGGGAGACAGACACTGGGGCCAGGGGACCCCTGGTTAAGGATGCTACTAAACGTCCTACCACACACAGGGCAGCTCCCTCCAAACAATGAACTATCCAGTCTAAAATGTCAGTGGTGCCAAAGTTGAGAAACCCTCACCTACATCAAAGGCATCTTAGCAATACGTTTTCTTTAGGTTTTTTTTAAAAAGGTTTTGAGCTGCAAAAGCCTGTGATGTTAACTTCAAAATACAAAGGATAGCAAAAGTGATAGTACTGCAGAGGTAGCATAGGTACAGGGTGATGAGGATTCCAGGACTAAAATTTTATTTACATCTCACGGGTCAGAAACAAGCCTCGGTGGGCAGGCGCCACTGTGTGCCACGAGGCCAGGTGATGTCTGCGCTTGCTCCCTGCTCCGAAATTCTGGGATTAGATGAGCACTTTATCTTTCTGGTGACTGTGATGTACTATCTAGCAATCTTGACAAAACCCTTTTTATTCTGAGAAAAAGAACTCACAGAGGACATGGTCTGCATAATCTATTTTGTGTCCTTTAATATAAGAGGGCTGGGGAGGTCAATTGGAAATTTCAAAATAAAATGCTTTCCAAATTCCCTAGTTCATTCAAATGTTTAATTTGAATAACAAATGTTGTAGCAGCTTTCAAATTCATACAAAATTTATCTAGATTAGGAATGGAAATTATAGTGTAAGGAGCAGGATCCATCTGAGGCACCAGGCTGATGGTTTGCATTTTTAATAGCAGAACTGAGTTTGTGTTGTCTTTTGGCTTTCAGGCTTCAATAGGCTGCCCAGATCTTCTCCATAGCGACAAGGATTTCTGCTTTCTTACCTCTGTTTAGCTGGAAATGTTAGGTCCATAAAACATCCTAAATGTACTTGAAAGGGAGCATACCAGTTCAGTCGCTCTTTCCAGATTCCACCTTTTGTTAAACTTAGGTTTGTGTCCAAGTTTTTTGTCTCATTACTTCAGAAGGAAATAAATTGGCTCTGTTATTAGTTTCGCCTCAGTTTTATATATCCCGTAAGTATCATTCTCTGAGCATCAAAGCAGCTTCTTGAATTTTTTACTACTCCCCAGTTTCGAGTAAGGGATTTCAATTAAGCATCCTCTCCATCAGCGGCTTTCATCACTTGCTACTGGAGATCCCTCAACATGCAAGTAACTCACCTTTGAAATTTTCTTTTTAAATTTTTTTATCCTCATCCGAGGACAACTTTCATTGCTTTTAGAGAGAGGGAGAGGGAGAGAGAGAGAGACATTGATGGGTCACTTTCTCGCACGTACCCAGACTGGGGATGGAATGTGTAATCTGGCCATGTGCTGTGACTAGGAATCAAACCCACAACCCTTATGTCTACGGGATGCTACTCCAACAAACTGAGGCACACTGGCCAGGGCTAAATTTTCTTTTTCACAGGTTTAGAGACTTCCCTTTAAATATTTTTTTTTGTTGTTGTTTTTCTGTTTTGGGTTTTTTTTTTTTAATCATCAGCACAGAAGTGTTCTATTTTTTTTCCACACTTATCATGCCATGAATTCATAGGGATGGGTTCCAACAGCTCAGGCTCCTTTCCATTAGTTCTCACAAAGTGTGCTTCTCTGGGCAGAGCAGGCTGACACTTCAGTTGAACCCAGGTGCCTTTCTCTTCGGCTTCCTTCTTTTCCTGATCATTTTCCTTCACGTGTTCCAAGAAGCTATCTCAACTCTTAGAGCGCGTAATATGCTCAATTCATACATCAGTTCTCTTGGCAAGAATCTTGCCCTTAACTTGTTTGTTCACAACAATGCCCACCGCATGCTGGGTGACACTTCCAGTTTTGCCCTGGTGACATTTGTGGGGCATTCCTTTTTGAATAGTGCCCATTCCCTTGATTTCTACAATATTACCTTTCTTGTGGATTCGCATGTATGTAGCCAAAGGAATAACTCCGTGTTTTCTAAAAGGCCTGGAGAATATATAACAGGTACCTCTCCTCTGTCCCTTTGTGTTAGTCATTTTGGCGAATTACTGGGAGATGGCGCTTCTGGCCAAAAGGCCCTTTAAATGTTTGATTGTTTGGTATTCTTTTTTCCCAACAAAAATGGAGGTTACACTAAAATAGTAATAATTTTAAAAATGTGCGGTAACTGGAGTGAAATTTGTATTTGTCAGCAGTGGAGTAAGGATAGTTTGTAATATTCTGCAGACCCATGTTTCTAAAGCTTCATAATTAATCACAAAATGAGAAAGAGAAACAGCTAAGTGGATGTGGTGGGGGTGGGTAGGGACAATATTCTGTCTGAGGAAGCCAAGCCAAAACCGTGTTTTGATGAGCAGAATCCTTGTGGAATGGCCCTGCTCAACTGAGATGTGTAGAACGTATTTCCTAACAATGAAATAAGAGCAAACCGCGAGAGAAGACAGATCTAAAAACAGACATGACAGGTATGCAAAGTGATGAGAACAGAACACTAGAAAGCTGTGGCTATCTGACTAAAACTCTCTTCTTTTCTCAGCTTCCTGTACAGAATCTTTATTTCACTGGATATTCAGATTATAGATAGCATCTAGAATTTTGCTGGGAAACAGTCAAAACAAGAGATTTCAGAGAAAATGGTTGCAATAGTTATGAGATGTTTCAAGAAAAAAATTCTCCTTAACTTGAAACCTACAATGACTGACTTGTCCTGCTATAGAGACCTGGAAAAGAGGGATAAATTCAGATAACTTTGATTCCTCTTGCTATGCTAGCTCTGAAGTCATATTTCAGGATCTTCATCAGCACTCAATAACCAAAGGGCACTAAACACAAGGTAATGTTACTACTTTTTAAGCATCTCTTTTTTTAAAAGCATTTTTTAAACCCTCACACAAGGATGTATTTTCTTGATTTTTAGAGAGAGAGGAAGTCGGGGGGGGGAGAGGGGGAGAGAGAGAAAGAGAGAGAGACATCCATGTGAAAGAGAGACATCGATCTGTTGCCTCCTGTTCCCCTACCGGGGATGGAACCCACAACGTAGGGATGTACCCCGACCAGGAATCAAACCCACAACCTTTTGGTGTGTAGGACAACACTCTAACCAATTGAGCCACCAGGCCAGGGCTAAGCATCTCTAATGGGCCATGCATTCTTCGAGTGTTTTTTGTTTTACACTTTTATCATTCAGTCCCTACAATATTATTAAAATGGGTGATATTATCTTCAGATGGAAACACTGAGCATCGGAAATGAAGTAACTTGTCCTAGGTCATGTAGGTGGTTGAACCAGGATGGAGTCTACATCCGTGCACATCAAACTGTGAGCCCCAGCACCCACCCAGGCTGTCAGGGTCAGCTCGCAGCCTCAGGTCTTAGCTGGGCACTTGCAGAACAAACCAGGGCTTTCAGGAGCACTCTCAGGACAAACCGCTGAGAATCCTCAGATGCTAGGCCACGCCAGGTCCAGATGCAATATACTCAAATATTCTTGACCTTATTCTCCATTTTGGAGCCATCATAGGTGATTTCATTTCTTTGTGGGATCGTGTACCATGATAGGTAGCTGTGGTTGTTGGCAGAAAAGCCACCCTGCAGGCTGGAGCATCAGAAGGAGCAAGGACAGGCCAAGTGGACCAGAAGAGGCAGATGACATCCCAACTCCACATACAGAGACTCTCAGGGGAGTCTTTAGATTAAAGCTGTCAATTTCACAGGGAAGCTGGCTACTACCCCCCAATCCTGTTCATCTACTATTGATTCTCGTTGTGCTCCCACGGCGGTCTTCTAAAACTTCTCTCTGCAGACAGCACTGCCTTTAGGTTGTTGAGAAGACTAAAATCATCTAGTGTGGATTTTGTTGTTTTCCTCTTATCGCCACTCAGTTCTCCCTTAGCAACCAAAGAAAGGGTAGGCCTACCCTCCTTCTAAGAGCCTTTCTGGCCCTGGAGAATAGATTTCTGACGTGGATCTGTCTCTGGTTGGCACTTCCTGTAGCAGCTGCTGCAGTTCTGCCCCAGGGCTCCATCCTCCAGCACTCGAGGCCTGGCCTGGCCCTGCTGCTTCTCCCACACCCCGGCCAGGGCTTCAGCTCTGCCCCTGACTGAGAGGCAGCAGTCCAGACTCCTGTCTCAGAGCTCCTTGCTGTGACGTCTCATTAAGGGACGGTGGATCCAAAGCCTGGCCACGCACAATAGGGAAGAAAGAGGCTAGGCCTTAGGTCACAGCATAAGGTTGTTGACGAGAGAAAAGGACCAAAGCGTAAATCATCCAAGTTGGTGGTGAGAACTGAGGCCTGGAATGGTTGGCAGTTGCAGTAGTTGATTATTTAAAATGTTCAGGTTTAGGTAGAGACCTAGATAGATAGTCTCATTCTGACTATGTCCAGATTATAAACGAGTATGAAGTGACCAATATTTTGCTTGCTGGATTGGAGACACTGATAGAACACATTCAAAACTAAGTTGCTGCATGTGGGTTAAAAAAAAAAAAAAAAAGCCATACTCATAGAAACAGAGGGTAGAATGGTGGTTTCCAGGGGCTGAGGGCAGGGAAATGGGAGATCTTGGTCACATGATTTGGGGATCTGATGTACAGCATGTTGACTATAGTTAACAATCGTATAGTTGGAAGTTGCTGAGACAGATCTCAAATGTCACCACACACACACAAAATCATTATATGAGGTGATGGTGTTAACTAACCTCATTAAGGTAATCATCTCAATAAATTCGCGCATCAAATCACGTTGTACACCTTAAACTTATACAATGTTGTATGTCAGTAATACCTAAATAAAGCTAGGAAAAACTGAAATAAAATTAAGTTGCTGAATAAGTTAGTAGACTTCAAAAGGATTTAACATTTCATTGAGACGATACTACTATGTGGCACATCACTTTTTATTCAAAAGTAAATAAAAAAATAGATTGGTAGCCCTGCAAGTAGATTGATAAAATGAATTTTTTCAAATAAACAAAGTGTTAGAATATGTGTTGGAATCAATATGGATTCTATCCAATCCCTTACATCACCTCCATGATGCAATTTAATAAAGATTTATTGAGTACCAACTTTGTGCCCCATATGTTCCGGGCACCGAAAATACACAGAGGGAAGATTAAATCATATTAGCTGTTCTGAACTTATTAAGGCACCAATGAGAACTAAAACACTTTGAAAAGACTTGATAAAGAAAGGTTAAAAGAAGAGAATGGAGAAGAAACTATAAGATACACTCACTGTACACAAGAATCACATTGTGCGGTTCCTATTTTTTCTCCAACTTTGCCTAGCAGTGTCCTGAGCCCAGCAGTGAGACAATAAATACTCATCAAGGTGAATTAGCCAGAAAATTTAATTAATTAAAATACCCTTTTCCTTCTTACTTTCTCTTCTTTCCTCCGTGCATGCCAGCATTGCGAGAGGTTGTATAAAACTACAAGGTGGTGGGATGAAGACTCAAACCTTTGCCAAGAAAGCTTCCAAACTAAAGAAACTTGTTAACAGCCTCAGAAGTCAAACTTTAGCCTCGTGTGACATCTGGTACCTTTCCTAATTACAGGCTCCATTCTCTCCAGTGCTCAAGTGTCTTCTGCTGCAGAGCCTTGAGTGGTACCCTGAAGCCTGCAAACAGACACTGCGCTGCCGAAAAGCCAGATGGGTGACTAGGGGCTAATTGAGGCTCGGGAAAGATCAGGCTCATTCTTCCTTTCTAAATCTATCTTTTTCAGTGGAGACCAAAGTCCATGAAAGCCTCAGGGAAAAAAGTGAAGCCTGAGAAAAACAAAATTAATGTCAACTTCAAATGCAGAAAAGTTAAGCCTGAGAAAACCAAAATTGATGCCAACTTCAAATGCAACCTTTAGGTTTATAGAAAGAGCAGCTTTGCTCACACAAAAGCAAAGGCAATATGTCAGATGTTTACAAAATGACCAACTGACTTGGTAGGACATTTAGAAAATTTATCACACCCCATAGGACTCCTTTCCTTCCAAACAAAACTCTTCCCTTATCATAAAGGAGGAAACTCTTCCCTCATCATGTCACTGTTTGCCCGGCAGCCTTGGGTGCCAGCCCCACACTCAAACTCTCCCAGGATGCCTCTGGTGTTTCCTCCTTTCCTCTACTGCAATCCTCCATTGCAGGAGCAGTGAGGGGAGAAGACCCTCATATTTACCAGCCCCCCGACAGTGGATGAAGAGAATATTGTTGAGGGAACTCCAGATTTAAAGATTACTTGTTGTGGGTATTCTCAGGTCCTGTGTCTTTTACAAGCTGTGAGTTACAATCAGTTTCTCTATTCACTAGTAAATTCTCATGGTTGGTTTCCATTTACTCAACAAGTATTTATTGAGTATTTAACATCTGCTGTGGGTGTAATACACAAAGATTTTTTTACTCCAGTATCATATACTATAATAGTAAGGATTGTGTTTTCATCTTTTATGAATGTCCTCTCCCTGTCCAAGTAGAAACTTTTGTTATAGGTAAGTGAGAATATAGCACTACTGAGTGTGGGGAAATTTTGTTAATTCATTCATTAAAAAACACTTATTGTGTACTTAATTTATCCTATGCACTGGAGGTTCAGTGCTCAGTAAAATGGGACTCTTGTCCCTAAAGAGTTCATAGTCCAGTGAGGGGGACATTGATCTGAACTGTAACACTAACAGGAAAAAAAAAAAAAAGGGCTGGAACAGGGCTACATCAAAAAGTACAGTGGAGATCACGGGAGAAGGAGGATTAATTCGTCTCTTTTCAGAGAGGAAAGGGCAATTCAGAAGGAAGTACAGGGTGGGTGGGAGTAAGGATTAAAGAAACTAATAAAAAAGATAAGGCATTTGACCCCAAAATAGTCAGGACTCATAAATGTCCTTGTCTGGGTTATTGGCTGCCCCACCATATTGAGTGAAGATATTCTTCTTTATCTGATAATTTATGAATCAGAAAACATTCAGCAAGATCAACACTATTTTTTATCTAGTAGAAATCAGGTTTCTCAATAATGTCAACAACGTACTATTTGCTTTGACCTCATGTGATGCTCCAAGGAAGTGATGAGGTGTAGAGTGAGACTCTTGAGCTAGACCTTTAGATTCAAATCCTAGACCGATCATTACTACATGTTTAACTTTGGAGGCGTTACTGATTCTCTAAGTGACTTTCTTCAACCATAAAGAGGTGATGACCATAGTGCCTATGTCATAGGGTTGTAGATTGCTAAAAGGGTTAATTAAGAGAATCCATGGTTACTGTGTCGGCACACAGTACATCTCAAAAAAGTGTTATGTGTTACCCTGCTGTGGGAACAGCAAGTGGTTGTCTACGTAGAATCACATTTTCTGGGAGCACCTGAAAATGAGATATATTCTCTTAAGTCTCAGATGATTTATATCACCTCTGACAACTTCCTAGATCTCATTATTGTTTTTGCTTTTTGAAAATCGCCCGGTTTGTATTTATTTTACAACTCCATTATAACATTGATAAAGGAAATAAAGCCATAATAGCTACAAATCCCTCTGGTCTGCACCTCATGTTCACTTTTCCCACTCTCTTCTGAACCAAGCACAGTCACCAGCCTAGAAGGGGTGTTGTGCAAGTGAGTGAATGAATGAATAAATGAATTTATCTTAATAGTTCTGCCTCAAAAAGAAGTATAAGGTATTACAAAAAGCAAGCCCTAAAAACTAGGCTGGATTTGTGTTCACCCTGAGAACTGGTAATAGCTGTATCATAAGTGCTTTCTTGAATTTTTAAATATTTTAAAAGAAATCCCACCACTATTTCCTGGTTAGGAAGCAATGGGAGATTGGAGGTAAAGTAATGAATTTGGAATAAAAGTATAGCAATGACATTAGTACTGGATCATCCTGACAGTTCCCCACAGAATATAAACAATGGTCTTTTGGCCACTAAAAGGCCATTTCCTTTTGGCACAAAGTCATGACCTACTTAGCTGTCTTGTCAGAAGAGTCGTAATCATTATTATGAATGTGCAGACTCTGGTTCTGTGTTTGCCTTGTCACAATTAACACAGCTGGATGACAGCCGAGGGGCTGGACATCATCATCTGGGCACACACTGAAGAGAAATCAATGTAGCTTCTCTTTTCAAAATCCAGATGTGTAATTTGTAAAGATTTGTAAGTAGCCAGAAACATATCACACTTGAAGATAATATTAGCATTCATTTAAAATGTGTTATTTTAAGTGTTTCCCTTATATATCAAGCAAATTACAAAGGGATTTGGCTTAAACTTGAAGTTGGTTATCTCGTATATGGCACCTAGCTGATCAGTAATTACCCTGAAGAAGAGTGAAACAACTCCTTAGAAAGGCCCCAAATGTATTAGAGCTTAATCTCATAAGATTCATGGGATTTTTGATTTTGGAAACTCAAGCGTGGGAGGCATGCTGAAAAATAATAAACATCCATTTAATCTCATACCTTCCATTAATATTCATAGTATATTTTAACTACAGCCAGGCCTAAACATAAACAACCAATTTATAATGTATAATTATATACCTGTATATTCAATGGTCAATCAACTATATATAGACAAAAAGACTTGGAATCTTCTGGATGTTTCAACCAGTCTGCATGATCCAAAGATTCTAGAATTTCTAATTTTTTATTCAAGAACCATCTAGGAGTCTACATACCTGGCCTTCTAGAATGAGGGAGATGTAGGTGTTAATTCCACCTTCTAAAAGGAGAACAAAGCTACTCTGTAAAAGTATACATAACCCAAGAATCAGTGGTTTTCAATATTTGTTTTACCCTACTTATTTTACCTTCCTCATTTCTGAGCATTTGGTATAATGAAGAGGCTAAGAGGATGGGCTCTCATATCAGCTATGTGGCCCTGGAAAACGTGTCCACTGCAGTTTCTGCAGGTGTAAGTGGGGTACAACAGTTCCTACCTTGCATAATAATCCATGCATGGTGCCTGCACATGGAAAATGCTTTACACATGCTTTATTATTATCTATTTCTTATTATCTAGTTCTTTGGTGTCTTTTCTGTAGCATCTACCCATTAGCCATTTAACTGAACACCTGCTGAGGACAGGCACTTTACAACTCTGACAGTCTGAGAATATTTTACATGAGGAGAGGGTACTAACAGAGACAAATATGAAGTCTGTTCAAAAGATATCCAGCCATGTAATAAGAAAAATAGAGATATTTACTGGAGAAGATCCAAGATACAAGAAACATTGTACACAGGACAATGATGCCTCAGTCCCCTTCAAAGTAGGCACCTTGGGACCTCACACAGTTCTCCCAATCACCATCAGCTGCCCTATCATATTTTCCTGAATCTCATCAATGGTCTGAAATCTCTTTCCTTTCAAAGGTGATTCTAGTTTTGGGAAAAGCCAGAAGTTGCAGGGTGCCAAATCTGGATTGTAGGGGGTGCTGAGTCACCTGGGTGATTTGATGTTTCACCAAAAAACTCTGCACAAGATGAGATGCATGAGTAGGTGTGGTGTTGTGATGAAGCTGCCAATCACCAGTTGCCCACATCTGTGGCCTTCTGAACCATTTGATTAGTTTCTGCAGAGGAATGTTCAGGCTTAATGAAAATTGGATACAGATTCATTGCTCTATTCATTTTGAATGTGACAGCCACACAGTACACATGCTCACTCAACAGCATCTACTGTTTCCACTGACTATACAGTGAAGTCATCATTGTTCATGCATGTGCATTCCAGTCCACTCTCCTTGGCTGCCAGGTTACAGTGATGTCGTGCAAACCATTCTCGTTATATTAACAATGGCTGGACTTTTTCCAGACAGACCTCATACATGCACAAGGTTGGTACACCCATTCTGAGCTATTAAGAGTGTTGGTTGCTAGTAGCTCACCCCTGGGCTCTTAGCTGATGGGTGCTGCCTGGCAGCAGCCCCCATCCCTGGACCACCTCTGTGCAATTCCCCCACGGGGCTGCTGGTGAGATCAGGCTGAGGCTGGAATGCTCCTGAAATCAAGTATTTATCTGTGTCTTTTCCCTGCCCTCCCATTTCCCTGTCTCCTTGGCAGGTGTCTTCTGCGAGTATTCCCTCAGGAGCCCCTCAGAGTCTCTGCTGCCACAGAATCCAACCCAAGACAAAACATGCCCATGTATTATTTACATAAAAATTTTGATATCACAGCTTTCAAGTAAATATATCAGTAATGACTAATCAGAATTTTCTAGAGCTCCTTTAAAATGCATAAATAAAATAATCTATTGTTCTTCTGAAGTGACTGAATACATACATTTTAAGTATTCTTATTATGTCCTCACTCTGCCTTTCCTTATTATCTTGGCTTGTTTAGAATTTCCTTAAACTTTGAATCTAAAAAATCATGCTACATAATGGATGTAAAGTAAGCAGAACAAAAATTTTATTTAAGAACTTAAAAAAACCCTTTTTGTGTTTGTTTTTATTTCTTATGTTTATTTCAAAACTGAAATAAAAGCCTTCTTTTTTGTATGCATTGGTGACTTTTAGCATCTCCCTGGGTCAGTATTTATTCCTCATTTATTTTTTTTCTTTTACTCATCACAAGTGGTCTGAGTTTTTGATTCTGTGTAGGAGTAGGCTGTCCGCTTTGTAAATTCTGGGCTGAAACGGGTTTCTCCACTCTCACCTAAGTGTCCAGTGTGACAGTTTTATCAGCTGTTCTCTGATACTGGTAATGAGGCCATCGAAGATTACACACACACCCCCCCCACACACACACCTCCACACACGTACATCTAGAAAACCATGTCTCACTTAGTAGAACATGTGCTCTGATCAAAACTTTCACATCTTTTTTATATAAACCATGACAAAATGCAATTATGAATAATTCTGGATGAGTGTGTGGTATTGGTATTTCACACTGTTAGAGATCATGCTATGCCAAAGTAGGTTTTTAAAAAAAATGAAACTAACTTCAATGTCTCTGGTTATATTTTGTTTGCTTGTTTGTTTTGTTGATTAGGTTCCACTTAAAGGCAGGGAGTGGTGGGGGGAAAATGAAGATAACTGTACTTGAACAATAATAAAAAAATAAGAAAAAAAAAGAAAAGAAAAAATGAAACTAAGCTCAACTGATTGTAACTTGGTATGATAAGCAGGTAAGAACAGAATGAACTTAAGATTCTGCAACAGTCCCATCAAATGGCTACTTCTTCACCACTGGCAGTTGTTCCTGCAATCACAGAACCACAGGGTTGAGTCAGGGCTCCAGTGTCCAGCTGAGGCCCTCTTCCCTCCCCTGAATTCAGACAGACCCATGCTCGAAGCCCACCTGCCCTGTGAGCCATGTTCTATTTTAAAAGAATTTGAGAGAAACTGTGGTTTCAAAATAATAACAGTAGGTTAAAGTAGTAAGAACTTGCAATTATTTTACCTCCCCAAATTCTCCAAATTTCTTATTAATCACACTATCAATTTCTTTAAAAAACAAAAGTTGTATGCAGTTGCTCTGTCTTCCTCTTTTCTGCAGTCATCGTCTCCTTTCTCACCACACCTTCCTGTCACTTTTCTATACTTTCGGAATTCAGCATTTCTGCTATGCTGTGCAACCTCTGTGCTCCGGGTAATGCTATTTTTTCTCCTTCTTTCTTTCCTACTGTGAAGCCCAGAAACTATTCTTGGTGGTAGCCATAGCTTCATCTACTTTCTTTCCCAGCATTTAGAATAAGAATCTGCAAATATCTTTCCCATATATTTTAAAACTGAATTCTTTCCTTTCCAACTATTCCTTCCCAAATTCCACTATCCTCTCCGACGAATGTCATTTTGACTTTCACCAATAGTGCATTGCATCAAAGTAATTCCACGGCCTCCCTCTGGAAACATTAGAAAATCATCCTTAGGGTATGTAGCTTCAAAAAAACACAGGAATTCCAAATACAGACTCTTACAACTCAGGGTTTGGCATAGTCAGAGAAGCCAGTTACTCTGATCAATGCCATAAGCTTTAAAGATCCTTAATTATGCTCTTTGATTATCACTAATCTCTGTTTTTCCAGACAGAACATTTCACATTCCATGAGCTAGCTCCTCTTTGTCCAGTCCTCCCTTGTCTCTTAACACTTTCCTGCACATTCCCTGATATTCTGGATTTGCTTCCTTAATTTATGGTCTGTGATTCAACCTGTCCATTGAAATAGTGACTCGTCTCGTCACCCCACTGACAAGGTCTTGGACCTTTCCATTCTCCTTTTGGCCAAGTGGAGAGAGTTCAAGGCGCTAATCAATCTTCTTCCTTTTTAAAAAAAATAAATCTCATCCCTCCCACACATTGTTTTCAGTAGTGCATAACAGCTCAGGCTTTATGTAGCTGACAAGATTTTAAAAGTGTTTCTCCCACACTTCATTTTGAATGGTCATAGTTTCCCATACAAGAAGAGTGCTTAATGTGAAAAAAGAAAGATAAGTTCTAGAATATTTGAGAGAGAGGGGGAGAGAGGAAGGGAGAGGGAGAGGGAGGGAGGGAGGGCGAGAGAGAGAGAGGGTGGGAGAGGGAGAGGGAGAGAGAGAGAGAGAAATGGATGATTAAAATGAGGATAGTTCAGAAGAGAATAGGCATGTTAATTTGCTCCCTAAAATGTAGCATGTAACAGGAAGTGACTGCTGATTCACTTGTTCTTCCCTTTAAAGACAGCCATTTGGTAATACAGCAGCTTGACTTTTACTGTAAAATATGGACATCACTTTAGAGATCACTGGGGCTGATCTGAATAAGCAATTAATGCCCCAAACTTCTGATACTCTGTTTGAACAGTTATGAAAGAAAAAGTAGTCATAGAGTGGAATGAATGGGATTCAAGCCATGGGTCTGTTAAGGCCCTGTTTATTTATGTAATGATGATGGAACTTTTAAACTACATGATTGTTAATACGCCATTAGGTCAGACTGGATCACGGAACAGTGATACTTGTTCTCGTTTAAAATGGCAGAATAATAATAAGCAGCTGAGAAATCAATGTCGGAAAAAGTGTCCAGATGGTGGCTTTAGCAGCCAGTTTTAACCAGAAATAATGTTTTATCCTGCTTTAAGCAAACCTTTAATAATGGAAAATCCAGTCTTGAGCAAAAGATAAATGAAGGGATCATTATTTGCTTTTAATCGATTTAGTTTTTCCATGAAAGTGCTACTAGTCAGACACCAGGCCCTGTTCATTCTTAGCAGAATGTAACTAATTTTGAACAAGATGCAAGAGGTTTGTTCCGGCTCCATTCTGTGAATAACACGAAGTGTGATTTGGAACTTGTCTGGATAAGTATCTTCACTTTCAAACAGAGACATTCTGGTCCAGTCAGTGGTTTCCAACTTGGGAGTCTTCCAGGGTTTCAGAAAGCAGTGGTAAGCATCCATAAGTTCTTTTCTAGGTGTTTTGTATTTCAGAGTGCCTAATGGAAATTGTACTTTTATCCACAGAAATGCTCGAAAAGCCAACTAAAACTGTGAGCTGCTTTGCTTGCCCTTGTCAACTTGGTAAATCAACAGTGATTAGCTCATGCAAATCAAAGGCTCTGATGGGCTGTAATGACATTCTAGAAGTTTCCAGTGTCAACTAGGATAACAAATTTTTTAAGTTCCTTGAAGGTGAAAATATTGTGAATCCTCACTCTTTCCATCTGTCACATTTTAATGTCTTTCCTTTCCATCACCACTACCAGTGTTATAGTTAAAATCACTCTCATCTCCTAGCTGGAGTATTACAATAGCTGCTTAATTCTTTCTCAAATTCTGGTCTGGTCTTATGGTCACAGCATCCCACATACTATCACCAGGCTGATCTTGCCTGCATCTTGCTCAAAAATGATCAGGAATTTACTGTTTCCTATAGAATAATGTGCACACTTGGCATGGCCCCTCCAGACTGGCCTTTCATAATTACTCCCCCAAGCCTGGCGTGGTAGCTTAGGTAAACCAAAATTGAATCTCTCTGACCTGGGTGATTTATTTAACCTTTCTGGGTCTCAGTTTCCCCATCTGTAAAACACAGTCAGTATATCCACCTGTTGTATTTTAGTAAGGATGTGATATAATATCTGTTTTAGGCTCCGCTGGCTTTCAAGGCCTGTGTGAAATGCATACGGTAAGCACTGACACAGAACAGTTATTTATGGCTTTTAGGTTCGCATGATATACAGGTTATCATCTGAGAAATGCCACGCAATGAAAGCATGGGTATCATATAATATTAACAAAGCCTACTACCTCTCTTCTTTCTGCCCCATACATTTATTTGTTTTCAAATTTCAACACAGATACCTTGCCTATACTTTAAAGCCAGATATGCCCTGCTTAAGCCCAAGACATAAAACCTGCTCCTCCACCCTGAAATTTACTACAACTGCAGAGTCTCATTGCCACCATGAAGATTATTGGGACCGCTAGGAACAAAGGACCTGAATCTGACACTCAGTGATCCTTTAAGTCTATGATGAGAACCTCTGACAGTCTTTGATGCTAATCAGTGGGGTGGGCTCTACTCCAATATAACTGATGTCCTTATACTAAACTGATGTCTTTATATTAAACCTGGTGTCCCCAAATACAAAAGACAAATGATCCTGCTGTCAGTTGCTGTCAATAGAGAAAGGAAACAAGAAACTTAGAGCCCCTCTTTTTCAGGGGTCTGTCATGATAATGATTAATAAGCTTTGAAGACCAGAGTGGGGATTCTTAAGATGGCAACTGCATCCAAGGAAAGGGGGGAGGCCCTTATCTATGAGGGAGGCAGTCATCTGGAGCTTTCTGCCAAGGCTCACCAGAGCTAGTGATCTCTACCATACATTGCTCCTTCCTACTTATTCACTGGTCCTTTCATACCAGATCATCCTAGACCCACCAAGGTCAAAGGACATATGAGATATTCAAATCACAAGACTGTGGGATAATGCTGCATGGGTGATGGAGACTGGGGAGAAAAATTAAGAAACACGGATTTTCCAGGGCGGAACACAGTATGTTCTCTCTAGTTCCTGCTGTGGTGTGTTTTGCCCAGACCTCCCAAGATTATGAAAGCATGTCCATCTCGCATGAAGCAGCTGCAATAATAACCTGCCTCGAACTCTGTTTATTGTACCTTTTCCCTGTTCAAATGTATGGCAGCCTTTAGGTACTTCTGACTCTTCAGCTGCATCAACCCTGGTCCTTATTGTTGCCTTAATAGCTCCGTTATCTTCCCTGGAGAGCTTCCTCAGTGTTTCATACTTCTTCAGTTCGCGTGATGATTTCTCCCCAGATTCTTCATGAGTCCACACTTGCTTTAATATACACCTTTGATCAGACCCCATCTTCAAACACAATAGCATTTCGCATGTAGAGTAAGAACCTTATGACAATATATTCCAAAATCCTACCTCTCATCTTTTATGCTCATGCATTTTTCATCTTTTTTACGATTTACATTATCATATGCTTTATTTTTACATGTGCTATAAACAAACACAAAATACATGCCTACTTTTTTTTAGATGGTTTTCTTTTTGAGTAATGAGGAAAAATGAGTTTTCCTTCAATATTTCTTGCACTGTAGGTCTGTTGACAGCAAATTCCCTCAGCTTCTATTTGTCTAAGGAACTCTTATCTCTTCATTTTTGAAAGGTATTTTCACTGGATACAAAATTCTTTGTTGACTCTTTTTTCATTTCAGCACTTTAAAGATTTTACATTACTGTCTTTCAGCTTGCAAGTTTTCTGACAAGAGATGCTGTGATTCTTACCTTTGTTCCTCTCTATATGACAACTCTTTTTTCTTCTGGCTGCTTCAACATTTTATCTTTGTCTCTTGCTTGCAGCAGTTTGATTATTATATGCTCAGATGTTTTGTTTGTTTTTTTTTTTATTTACCCCGCTTGATGCTCTTTTTTTCATTTCCCCCCTTCTGCGTTTCGGTTTGGGTAATTTCTACTGACCTGCCTTGATGTTCTCTGATTCTTTCCTTTGCTGTGTTGAATAAAATTGTTTCGTGATTTTTAGAAAAATAACACCATAAAACAACATCATAAGTACTATCAAGGAGGTATTTACAAGTTGCTATAGGAACACAAAGGAGAAAGGTTTCATTATGTCTCAGACAATGAGTAGGAATTCTCCGAGGGTAAAAAGTATGCAAAGTAACATCTTTTACAAAAGCTCAGTGGTATGAAAATGCACCCTTTATTATGGAACCATTAGTATTCCAACAGAGTAAGAAAGAAACATGGTGGAACAGACTTACGTTCATGTCAAGGTATCTTCATGTTATTTGAGAGGTAGGGAAACAGTGATGTATTTAAGCATTTGATTGACATGAGGGTACATATCTGGGCTGGAAAAATGGAAAGCAGTGAGCTATTGTAGCAATGCTAGCAAGAAAAAATGGGAGTGGGCAGACACAAAATGAAAGCTGTAGCAGCAGGAATAAAGAGGAGAGGCCAACCTGAAGATGTAGCTAGAAGTTAAGATGATGAGAACCTGGGCGCTGATTAGACATGGGAATATATAGAGAGGATGGTCAGGGGTGACAGAGGCTTTTGGCATGGTCTCCTCAGGAGACGGTGTTGACATTTAGTGAGATAAGGATGTAGGAAAAAAGAAGGTTTAGAGAAGGGCAGACATTGTAAATTCAGTCATGAACAGCTGTGTTAAATTGGCCTCAGGACATCCAGGTAGAGAGGACCCTACTGTCAGGGAGTCTGAGCTCCCACAGAGAGTACGAGGAGACAAGAGGTGGCCAAGAGAGAAACTGAGAATGACAACACAACGCAGTCTGAGAGGAGAGACTGAAACCACGACAGACGGGGAGAGTACACACTTTGGGGGCAAGTGATCGTCTTATTGCTTTGAACACTCAAGTAGAGTGATATGATTGCTTATTCAACTTTACTACAGAGCAATGCTACTTGATGGTGTCACTTAATGAAAGTGGACTCCTGTTTACTTCTCATTTTACCCACATCCTTTTAAAGCTGACTTACATTGTACAACCTTTCTAATAAATACAACCCCAAAGTGCCAATGGTTCTTGAAAATCAAAGAGAAGACCCATAGGAATAGCTACATGCACCACTGATGAAGTCAGTAACAAAAAAGAAAAAGAAGAGACAAGCTTTCTCTGGCACTGAGTGCACTTAAGTTTTCACTTGTTAGCTCGGTTTTGCATCCGCTGCAGACATCGTGGGCTCCTTTCCCTAGCCCATCAGCACTGCCTCGAACCACTTGCCTTCTCTCTTGATTTGCATTAAGTGACTAAGTGAGCACGATAAGGATGGAGGATGGAGCCTGAACCGTTTGGCAGTAGACTAAATCAAATTATTGTCATGCTAATTATTGTTCATTGTCTGGAGTCTCCAGTGACATAAACCAGTGATGCCCTCTTGAGTTTCCATGCAGCACCAGAAGTCTGAGGCTGTGGTGAATGTGTTAAACACTAAACTGTGACTTTTACTGCTGGTTTTTTTTTTTCTATAGAAAAAACTGTGAAATTAATCATAAGCTATTATACACAAATGTCTAGAAACTAAAATACATGGCTCTTGGTAGTTGACATTTGTACCTACGTACTCTCACTTGAGCTTCACAGCAACCTAGTGAAATAGATAATCATATGATTTATCCACTTCCAAAGATGAGAAAACAGGTTCAGAAGTGATTAGGTCACACATGTGGCAAGCGTCAGGGTTAGAGCCATTCCCAGTCTTCCGAATTCCAAACTGATCCTTTCCTTACCTGCCACTGTCTCCTGCATGAAACTAACACACACTTTGGATCTGTTTGATTGCTGTGGCCTCTCCGACTAGCTGCATTCTATTATGTGGGCATAGAAAAGAAGTGGCTAGTGCAGCAGTAAGATGATCCCGTGTCCTAACCTTACAGATTATCTACTGTGTAATATCCCCAGACAGGGACCTAGGAAGCAGCTCTAGAGAACAGCTGAAAATTCATTCCATCAAAATATGGGGTCTGGTAGAAGTAATGCCTGCTTGAGGGTGGTGGTTGGTGGGGTAATAATATGGGTGTAATAATTTATGGCTTTAATTTGAGTATTTCACCTAAAATATCATATGTTGTGCATGAATATGATATTGTTATGCCACAGAATTACATGCTTACGATTTTTTAATAAAAGAGTTTGTAATAAAAAAGAGGTGCTATTTGGCCAGACCCTGTATTTGGGACGTACGGCAATTCTAAAAGCAAAACCAACCAACCAACCAAACAAACAAAAATCCTTTCCCACACTGAACAAAACACAAAGAAAATGTAGATGGGGCACAAAGCATTAAGACTCTAGACACATTCTGGTATTATTTCTTTTAGGCCTGGCACAGCTGATCCCCAGCATGCAAGCCTTCACTTCCTTTTTCCTGCCTTTACCGTAGATACTACTGGGTGCCTGAGACACTCAGAGAGCTCAAATTGCTTACCAGGTTCAGCACAGCATCTGAGTGGGTTACTAATTAAGCCTGGCCTGTCGGAGAAAACATTTTGGCATACTTGCTTTAGGTCAATGATCTGAACTGCTTTGCATTACTTTGTAGCAGCAAGGGTGCAGGTTTTGACTGGCGTAAATCATAGTGCTCTTTTCTCTTTAGCTGCATCATCTGGCCAAGTAGTTTTACGTCTCTCTATAGACACTAAAATGAGACTAATGATACCTTAAAGCACAGCGGTACTGAGAAGACTAAATGAGATAATAAATATGGGTTACTTAGCTCATTGCCTGGCCCATAGGAAGCATGGAGTAAATTAGTGACCTTATTATTGATATTATGTAAGGTCCATGTGAAAAGGAAGATTAATTTTATAAGTTTGATAAGAATGCATTACTAATATAATTAAAATTGAAGAATCAGAGAAACTTAATGAAAATGAAAATAATGTATTAACTGTTTTGCAATAATAATTTTTATGTCTCTCTATTATATATTAACTCCATAAAACAAAACTAGTCTTATGAAAAACGAGTCTCAAGAATGAAGCATAATTGGAAAGGATATTAGTAAAACTGACCTTTTTGCTTCTTTTTCTTGGTTCTTAAAAAAAAAGCGTTACTTCTTTTGTCATAAAAGAACTGTAATAGAGAACTTTAACTACCCCCAAAGGAAATTCTTGTTTGGGAGGATTTCATAATAATGACCTGAAGAATTAACTGGCCACTGTACTAGCAAACAAAGTAGAAGAGAAAGAATAATAGCAAGCCCAAGGGCATTTTTCTTGGTTGAGAAAACTAAGCTGGGAACGGTTCAAGGACAAACTCCCTTAGCCTTTCTGGAGTGGCCAAATTTTAAAAGCAATTTGCTTACCAATTTTAAATTATTATGAGGTAGTACTGAGAATGGTTAGCAAACAAGAAGCTAAAACGAAAGTCCGTATTCCTGGCACACGCTTTGGTCAAGAACTGAGGTACCAGTTTCAGGTGCGTGTGCACAGACTCCGAGCTAGAATTCATTTAGTGGGGGAGTGCCGTGTTCTAAATGGAGACCGCAGAGATGTCGGATCTACCCAACATATGGGCATCTATGGGCTGAGAGACATACATACATGTTCTTGGGCAATTTTTGATGTTATTTAGGATAATATTCTGATGTGCTTATTACAGTGTAATGTTTAGGATTTAGGAGCTAATTTTAAAAAAAGAATATATTTACTTCATCAAAAGCATTTTCAATTTACTTCAGACAGTGTACAACGAAATTTTGAATAATGATGTGGCAAGTGGATTACTATCTATTAAGGAGTCTATTCAATCATATGTTCATTATTTTATTTACTCTTTAACTCAACAAATATTACTGTATTACTATATGTGAGGTTAGTATTATAATGACTGGGAAGATAGAGCCGTTCCTTCCAAGAAACTCACAGTTATACAGTTAAGAAGACAAATTCTCTACTGAATGAAAGGCTACACTCAATGGCATCTGAGATCTCTTTCATTTTTGAGTCTATGTCTCAACTGCAAAGTATGTTTCTAAAATGACAGCGGTCAGTGCTGGCGGGAGCTCAGGGTGGTGGAGACTCTGTGTGCAACTGGTGGGTGTATAAACTGTCCAAAGCTCATTTTGGAAAGTAACTTTGCAATATGTATCAACTCTAAAAAGAACCAGAAATTTCACTACTTGTAAACAATTCTGAAAAAATAATAATTAAAAATGTGGACATAGATAAAGGTGCTTGTCATATTGTTATAATGGTAAAAACCTGGAAACTCAAACATCAAAGAATAAAAAAATGGCTAAGCAAATTAGATAGATCCCTACAACAGAATACAAAGCAGCCCTAAAGTGGTACTTACGTGGAATTTCGAACTGGTAACTACTGATGCAGAAAGTCTGAGAACAAACATTGGGCACTCAATTACATACATAATGCTTTCGCCATGTATGTACACATGTATTGCATTTAGTTTTTTTATATATTACTTATGAGAATGTAAAAATATTTGGAAACTATAGCTACCGATTTTTTCCCAGTGGCATTCAGACGGCTACAAGCCTTCCAGGGTTCTTTTTACACAATGGTACTTTTTGCATGAATAAATCTCCATCCCTATGCATCCAAAGTGATTTGGTACATAATTTTTCTTGATCAAAGAAAGAATAGTTTCAGAAATTCACTCTTAAACATTGGCATTTTGACATTACTGAGTTCAATGTATTAAAAATGGCAGTCATATTTCTGTTTTAGAGTATTAAATGTAAAGATTTAATAGTTTTGTTAGAAATTCTCTTTTTTTTAATTCCCCAGAATACTGGAGTTTAGTAACAAATTTTCTTTTGCCACGAGAAAGGTATGGGCAACTGTGTGGGAGTCCCTGGATGTTCGATTTTGGTGTATAATTGCGCAGAAGTGTTATCATGACTGGGCCGAGTTCCTGCATTTTCTTTCTTTTTTTAAACTTTTATTGTATATTTTATTGTTGTTCTATTACAAGTTCCTGCACTTTTTCAGTTGTTCCCATGAAAGAGAAAATGGCAGGCATTTCTCTTTATTGAGAAATTTTTGTTCTTCGAATTTTTTGAAGCACTTTTCTAAAATTCACTGTAAGATTTCAAAGGAAACCTTCTAAAAAAAATGTGGTGGCCTTCAAGGTCTGGTGTCAGTGACTAAAAATGTATATAGAGGGTGGTTTATTTGTGATTTAGCAAAGAGAAGCACATGCTAACCGTGGATGCTGCATTAGTAAGCATCAGGAATAGGAACAATAACAAAGTCAAGGGCAGACAAGAGAGCTCTGAAGGCTCAGAGGAGCACCGGCCCCCATGGAGGGGCGCATGAATCACGTACTTCTGTCACTTCAGTTCCTCTTCTGCCCCCAGGGTGCATATCTCCAAGGAATGTTAATAAGTATCAGAACTTCATAACTAAAAATTTTATTCCTATTTTTCCTCCATTATTTTCCAGTTTGCACACCAAAAATGAAGTGGTAAATAACAGAGACCTTCATGCATCAAACAGTTATTAAATGCTAGGCTCCTTAGCAAAGCTACCTTTTTCAATCCTCCTAATCATCCTGTGGAGTAGGAGTTATTTCTGTGTTCTAGGCCCCAGTGGAAGGTGAGCTTCTCCAATGTCATGTGGGTGGCGATGGAGCCACCATCAGAACACGGCCTGAACACTTAGAAGCTCATATTCTTTACTCCCTTGCTTTCCAGTAGATTCTTAAATGTCTGACAGGTAGGCAACAGTGAGAATAAAAATGAAGCAAATCAGGGGATCTCAGACAGAAAGGGACTTACTAGCAGGCCTAAAAGTGCCATTGAATTGACTTTCAAACTTGTTGCTTTTGCTGCCTCCTTTGAAAGCCCCTTTGCAAACAGCACCTCAGGCCTGTAATATAGTCTTTATATATTAGATCACTTTATGTACTAGGTCATCTGGAGATCACTAGGCTTCAGGGAAAAATGATAAAGTTGGGCGCCTGCTCCCTTTTGCCTACCTACATAGCCTCGACAGCCAACTCCTAGACAAGTTACTTTAAAGTAATCCCCATGAATATGTTCTTGGAAGGCTCTGAGCAATGCCAAGGAGGGCTCCTGGTCATGTGAGAACTATAGTGAGAATAAAAGCACATGAATCAGACGCTTAGCAGAATTCCGACTGCAAGAGAGAAGCCACTTAACTAGGTGAAGACTTGCAAATGGAGGTTTGGGATATTGGCAGTCTCCCCATGCCTGCATCCTCTCTTATTTCACGTAGGATGGACTTAGGTAATGAAAAGTGACATTTAGCCATGCATACTTAAAAAAATTCAAAAGCAGAACTGGTAAAAAAAAAAAAGGCTTTAGAAAGCAGATGTAGAACAAAGTATGGCAGTCACTGTTAACTTCAAGATAATGATGGACAGCAGGAAAAACCCCAGAAGTACCTGAATGGTTAAGGAGGCACTGAGCTGCTTTGAAGCAACGCCCAGCTGGGAGGAAGCCTCTCGGAGCCTGGAGCCTAGGCTGCTGGCCGTGCACTGCTTGGCAGACTTGCTAAACTGCACTGGGCCAGGGGCTGGAGGCTGGTATCTCACTTCTTGCACAAGGGAGGTAAAATACTCCTTTCCTTCCACTCTCTGGCTTTCCAATACAAGACACTGTACTAAACAGAATAATCAAGAGGAGGAATGTTATTCACTATTTCCACCCCATCTATTGTCCCTTCTGACAATCTTGATCTATCTCTGAAGTTTTTAAACTCAACTAAGACAGAAGTAGATTATCCATTTGTCACACACAAAGTTGGAAAATAAATTGTAATCCAAATTTCCTCCAGTCTGTTTGTAATTTCTTCTGCTTGGAGTGAAAGGTTTACTCTGAGAGAGGCTGTAAGGCTTTGGGGCTGCCTGAGGTTTTGTGAAAGAGACAACTTGGGCGATGATTTGTTTGAAGCTGAAAGGCAGAATTTGCTTCCCTTCAGCTTTGAGAGTTGGGGCTTAATCACTTTTCAGTGACTTACAGGGAAAAAGTGTCAGGCAGCCAAGCTCACTGCTGGAGTTCTCCGCAGGGCTGGAGGTGAAGTGTGAAAACAAAAGCTGTGTCCCTGTCAGTCGGGACAGAAGTGAGCAGGTGAGAACCAGCGAGGTGGGATCAGAGCCCTGAAGTAGGCGTCTGCCTCACCTCTAGCCCCAGACTTGCAGCCAGCTGCTCCCGTCTCGTCAGCCTCAGTCTGCAAGGGCAGAAACAAGAGGCTGAAAAAAGCTTCCCTTAACAGCATGGTAGGCTGTTTTGGGAAGAACAGCAATTTGGGGAAATTATGTGGCTTTCTCAAAGCAGATATAATTGCTATGTCAGAACAATGATAAATGCCATGTTGGAAATGGCATGTCCTGGCGGTGGCGTTAGGGTGTGCTTTTTGGAAAAGCATGGCTGGACTCTAAACTCAAGAATTTGTCTATTTTCCCTAAATAACTTTTGATGAATTTATCCCACATGCTTTCATCAAAATGCTTCCTGAAAGTACTTAAATGTTTATACTACCTTGCTCTGGCCAGTGTGGCTCAGTTGGTTGGGTATCGTCTGGCAAACTGAAAGGCGCCAGTTTGATTCCCAGTCAGGGCTTGTACGAAGACAACCGATCGATATGTCTCCCTTGCATTGATATTTCTCACCCTCTCTTTCTCCCTCCCTTCTCCTCTCTCTAAAATCAAAACTTAAAAATAATTAAGTTAAAAAACATGTTTACTACCTTTTAAAAGTAATAATTATTTCTGAAGCAAAACACAATTTTGTTGCAATTCAAATAATTCCAATATGATGGGTTCTTATTTTAAACAATTTGCATTTATCATTTTAATATTATACAAAAAGTAATACAGTCTCATTTTTCTTCAGAAAGACAGATGGAAGAGGCCAAAATTACTGTATCTCTCACGCTTAACTAATACAAAAGATACAAAGATTATATGTGTGATAACTAAGATGACAACAGAAGATTAATTTAAACAATTTAGGTGAGCCTACAGCATTACAAGAGAGATGTAAAAGCGACTCATTTGAAGATAAAAATTAGGGAGAGAATAAAAGTAGTATCTGTTTCATTGAAAAAACAATTCACTAATATAAACCTCCTTAAAATTTTAGATTGCTTTCTTTGCTAACGTATATTTTTTAAATACATTTGAAGTTGTGCATTGGAGAAAGAACAAGCCTTGGAGTTGGATCAATCTTGGTTTGAAACCTGGCTTTATCTTATAGTATCTGATTTTGGAAAGGTCATTTAACCCTCTGAGCCTCAGCTTTAGCATCTGTAAAAAGGATAACAAATGCTCCTTTGAATAAAAAGGAAAATGAGCACTTTTTCAATGAACCAAACATTTGATAGCCTGGTATTAAATACAAATAGTATAGACTGATTAAGGAGTAATGAATGACTAGCTTTGACTGTTAAACTGAACTAGATCCTTAAACTAAGATGACATCTACTAATCTTTAGAGATGCACATAAAACTATTAAAGTATTATCATGTTATTCAAACAGAAGGAAAAAGAACTCCCTATAACACACTTCATGAGTTCTCTTGAGAATAATAAGTTTTGGCACCATAGACCAAAAGAAAGCACCTGCAGAATTTAGCATTTCTGAGGCTTGATGATACTACACACACACCACTGACATTTAGACAGTAATGGATTGAGGGCTAATTTGCCTCAATGTCATTATTCAAGTACTGGTAATAGAAAAAACACCGAGTCGAGTCTTCTGTTTGGAAAATATATAGCCCAAGAGGCGATTTTAAATCACTTAGTAATTTATCAACATTTTTGCCCAGCCCTTAATAGCACTTACTATCTAATGGGGAGAGGTAGACAGTGAAAAAAAATTAGCTAACATATACTAGAAGGTAATAAATATCTTGGAGAAAAATCAAGCAGGTAAAGGGGATAGGGAGAGTAGGTGAAAGGATGTTGCAATTTTGAACAGTGAGTGAAGTAAGATCTCCATGAGAAGGTAACATCTGAAAAAGACTCGAAGAGGGTAAGAAAGAAGCCACGTGGATATCAAGAAACAGGCACAGGGGATGGCTACAGCGAGGCCTTGTGGGGAAATTGTGCTTGGGGTACTCAGAGACAGTAGGGGGACAGTGATTTAAACATGGGCGTGATATATTCTGTTAGCTTTGAAATATATTTTCTTGGTCTGCAGGGGAAAGGGGCAAGGTTGGAAACAGGGAGACCAGTTAGGAGGCTTTGTGATAAACTTGGAGAGGGACGGTGTGGCCTGGACCAGGGTGGTGGTGGTGCAGGTGGTGGAGAAGCAGTGGGATTCTGGAGGAAAGCCAATAGGATTTGCTGACAGATTGAATGTGGGGTGAGAAATTAGAGGGGAATTAAAGATCACAAAGCTTTTAGCTCAAGCTGCTGTAAGATATAGGTGCCATCAGCTGAAATAGAGAAGACTGGAGTAGAGCAAGGTTTGGGGGGGGGGGTAGGGTGAGTGGTGGGGACCAGGAGGCAGGAGGTCATTTTGTACACGTTAAGTCTGAGATGATTATTAGACACCCAAATGGAGATGTTAAGTGGGCAGTTGGATATTGAAGTCCAGAGCTCAAGGAAGAGATTGCACTTGGAGAAATAAATTTGGGAGTCAGCAGTGTAAAGAGAATTTATAAATGTGAGAGTGGATGAGATTACCAAGGAAGTAAAAATATCTTTGATGAATATTCTTATTCATAAATACTCATCCTTATCCATGGTCATTTCCTCAGGACAGATTTCTAGGAGTGAAATTAGCTCAAAAGGCACACACAAGGCTCTAGCTACATGTGCCAGCTTTCAAGGTGGCAACAATTTAGATTACCAGCTAACATTGAATATTACACTTTAATGTTTTCTTAATTGGACACATATAATAATGGTGTCTTATTTTTGATTTGATTTTTCTGATGATCAGTGAAATAAAAAAATTTTATAATGTATTTGTTGATCATCTTTATTTCTTCTGTGCATTGGCTGTTAACATTTGCCTTAGAGTAAGTTTTCTGTTGGGATACTTTTTAAATAAAATATAATTTGCATAACTTATACCTTTGTTATTTTAATTATTTATTATTCTATTTTTAATGTGTAGGATAAGGAAGTATAATACAAGCTAAGAAGAGGGATCAAATTGATGCCTAGTGGTCTTTCCAGTAACTCTTGAGTTGTAACATTCCAGATCATTTTATATGCTTGAGCGGGTAATGGCAGCTGTGATATTAGGACTTAAAATAAGAAATACATATGTGGTCTTCATCCCTGTGTCTGGATCAGAACTCCTAAAACACTTGGAATTTCCTGCATGCTGAGAATGGTGAAGGTGTCTTTTGTTATGTTAATAGAGACTTTTGGACCACACCTCAGGATGGGACCTGGTTGTCAGCAGAACCCACCTTGGGATTAAGCGGGTTGGGATTTTCAGTCCCACCACTGACCTCTAACGTCCAGGGGGAAGAGAGGGGCTGGGTAATGAGTTTAATCACCAATGGCCAATGACTTAATCCATCATACCTATCTACAGAAGCCTGCAGAAAAACCCGAAAGGAGAGAGCGGTCAAGAGCCTCTGGGTTGGTGAGCATGTGGAGACTCACGGAGAGCGGTGCCCTGGGAGAGGGCACGGAAGCTCCTTGCCATTTACACCTCACCCTCTGCATCTCTTCCTTTTGGCTCATCCGGACTTAAATCCTTTTATAATAAACTGATAATCTGGTAGGTTAAACGTTCTCCAAGTTCCGCAAACTACTTTAGCAAATTAATCAAATCCGAGACAGGGTTCGTTGGAACTTCCCATCTGTAGCCAGTGGATCAAAAGCACAGGTAATGATGACCTGGCTTCTGAAGAGGGGGTTGGGGCCAGTCTTGTGAAACTGAGTTCTTCACTTACGGGATCTGATGCTCTCTCCAGGTAGACAGTGTCAGAGTTGAGTTAGATGGTAGGACATCCGGCTGGCACCAGAGAATTTCTTACTGGTGTAAGGAGCCCCTCTTCCCCGCAGCACACATTAGAATTGGACCCGGAACTTTTAGCAGTTCTAAAGTATTAAAATATTGAACTACAGTTGGGAAAGGGTACATAATATAGGCCATTTAAAAAAATACGTAACGGAAAGAAAAAACAATTCAAAAGAATTCAAAAGAAGTTTTTAAAAATTAAAAGATTGTGGACTTCTGCCCAAGATGGAGGTGTAGGTAGACACATTTTGCCTCCTTGTACAACCTAAGAGGGAGCATAACTAACTTTAACACTAAAAATGACCATAAGTGCCAGAAAATTGAACTGTAGGTAAGTCCAACAACCAAAGATTTAAAGAAGAAATATTCATCCAGACGGGTAGGAGGGGCAGAGCTGGGGAGCTGGGGCAGAGAGGACATAGCGTGGCAGTGGCAGAGAGGCAGTGGTGGTGACTGGCGGAGACGGTGGTCCCACATTCACCTGTGGTGGGTAAAAACTGGGAGGGACACCTGGGGACTGAGCCATCCCAGCCCCAGACCAGATCTTGCAGCCCAGGGTTTCAGCCCTGGGCAAATAAAGCCTCGTAACTTCTGGCTATAAAAACCAGTGGGGCTTGGGGCTGCAGAAGAAACTGCCAGTCTCTCAGAGTCCATTTAAAAGACCTGCATAGTCCTAGAACATACGCAAACCCACCCAGTCAGGGATTTAGCATCAGAGCAGCAGCTAGAAGGGCACCTATTGCAACGGAAGTGGGGGAAGTGACTGGGAATGGGGCCAGAGCTGAGCGAGGGGCATTGTTCCCTCTGCAACTCCTCCCCCACATACAGTGCCACCAAGCTGCAAAGCAGTTTTCCCACACTGGTCAATAATACCTGAGGCTCTGCCCCTTACAACGTAACAGGTGTGCCAAGACAGGGGGTCAAAGTAGCTCTACCTAATACGCAGAAACAAACACAGGGAGGCTGCCAAATTGAGGAAACAAAGAAATACGGTTCAAATGAAAGAACAGAACAAAACTCCAGAAAAAGAACTAAGTGAAATGGAGATAGCCAACCTATCAGATGCAGAGTTGAAAACACTCATGATAAGGATAATCAGAGAACTTGTGGTGTATGGCAAATGCATAAGGAAATAAATGAAGGCTACACTAAGTGAAATAAAGAAAAATCCACAGGGAACCAACAGCAAAAGGAAAGATGCCAAGGTTCAAATCAAAGATTTGGAACATAAGGAAGAAATAAACAGTCAACCAGAACAGAAAGAAGACACAAAAATGGAAAAAAAAACCCAACCCCCCCGCCCCCAACCCCACACACACACGAGGAGAGAATAAGACGACTCTGGGACATCTCAAATGTGGCAACATCTGAATCATAGGGGAGCCAGAAGGAGAAGAGGAAGAACAAGAACTTGAAAACTTGTTTGAAAACATAATGAAAGAAAACTTCCCCAATCTGGTGAAGGAAGTAGACATACAAGTCCAGTAATCTCATAGAGTCCCAAACAAGTTGGACCCAAAGAGGACCACAACAAGACACATCATAATTAAAGTGATAAAGGTGAAAGATAAAAGAGAGAGTCTTAAAAGCAGCAAGAGAAAAAAGAGTTACCTATAAAGGAGTTCTCATTAGACTATCAGCTGATTTCTCAAAAGAAACTTTGCAGGCTAGAAGGTACTGGCAAGATGTATTCAAAGTGATGAAAAGCAAGGACCTACAACCTAGATTACTCTACCCAGCAAAGCTATAATTTAGAATGGAAGGGCAGATAAAGTGCTTCTCAGACAAGGTAAAGCTGAAGAAGTTCATCATCACCAAGCCATTATTATATGAAATGTTAAAGGGATTTATCTAAGAAAAAGATCAAAACTATGAATAGGAAAGTGACAACAAACTCACAACCATCAACAACTGAATCTCAAAAAACAAAAATGAACTAACCAAACAATTACAACAGGACCAGAATCATAGAAATGGAGATCACATGGAGGGTTATCAGTGGGGTGGGGGATGGGGGAGAAAGGGAGGAAAAGATACAGGGATTAAGAAGCTTAATTGGTAGGTACAAAATTGGTAGGGGGAGGTTAGGAATAGTATAGGAAAGGAAGAAGCCAAAGAACTTATATGCATGACCCATGGATATGAGCTAAGAGGGGGCATTGCTGGAGCGAAGTGGGGTACTGGGAGGAGGGGGCAAAGGGGAAAAAACTGGGACAACTGTAATAGTATAATCAATAAAATGTACTTAAAAATTAAAAACACTGCTCGCTGAAATTATATGAAAACTAGAAATATTAACATTGTTAGAGAGTAAACAGAAAACATTTTAGGCAAACTATTTTTTACTCTGATAACACAAGGCAGTAAAGAAAATAATAATAACATTTACATAGTACTTACTCTACACTTAGGTTTGTTTTAAGCCCTTTATCTACAGTGCCTTATTTTTCTCTATTGCTCCATTCTTCTCAACAACTTTTATGAGTTAGGTACCAGTTAGGTATTCCTTTTGATAGAGGAATGTGAGCTACTCATAGGTTAAGTAACCTGCCCAAGATGCCACAGGAGAACCTGGACTCTAACCAACACAGTCTGGGTCTAGAGCCCAAACTGTTTCAGTTGCTTTATACATACTATTTCATTTACTCTTGACAGTAACCTTCAGAGGTAGCTTCATCTCCCCATTCTAGGGATAGAGCATCTAGATACAGGACTTGCCCAGGTCCTACAGGTAGAAAGTGATCAAAGCTGGATTGGAACCAGGGTACTTGGAGATCAAAGTTGGTGTTCCTTCCCTTAACACCTCACGGCCTCCCAGAAAATAGTTAAGAGCTAAATGTGGGGTGCAAGTGTTAAGTAGTAAAGGAATTCAGAAGCAGGGAAGATCGATAGGGGCTGGAAGAGTCAGGGGGAAAAGGCAAAACAGCAAGGACAAAAGATAGCATGTGAGAAGGAGAATGGAGGGGAAAAGGCAACTTAAAGAAGAGGGGCTAAACTAGGGAGGTTGAACTGGGAAAGCATGTGTAGGGAATGTTAAGGAGACCAGCTGGAAGAGTTTGCAGTGGCTTGTGGACTTGCACTGGTCTTTCTTGCTCTTTCGGTAATTTTCTTCTGGACTCTATGTTGACAGATACTATTTATGTGGCTTTCTGTCTCTTCCCTTGGATGCCCTTGCCATAAGCGAGTTTCTATCAAACTGTAGCTTCTGAAAGACAGGGAATTTATCTTGCTCATTTTTAATTCCTAGCCTATGAAGACTTGACACATAGTTCTTGAATTTAGTTGAAATGCCGCTTTCCTTTTCTTCTAGACCTTTAGATAAGAACACATTCACAGGGTCAGTGTCAGCCTCTTCCTTTCAGCAGTGCCCTTTCACCAGCACTGAAGCCCATTTGGATCTCTCTTCTCTAAAACACAGACAATGCGACATAAAACCAAAACCCACCAACACACAAACTAACCCAAAACACTTCCCTCAAATCCACTTTCCCTCCAACTACTGCTTTTGTTTCCTTCTTTCCTTCACAGTCATATGTTTTGAATTTTCAACACCTGCCTATCCGGTCCAATTTCTCATCCCCCATCTGTCTACTCCAATCTGGTATCTCTCTGTCATTCTACCAAATGAGCAGTAAATGATAAAATTCACCACCTACCTTCCAATTGTTAAAATGGACAGGCATTTTTTTTTTTCAGCCTTTATCTTACTTGACTTCTCACAGAAGCAAATTTGGACAGCTGAGTCCTCTCTCTCTTTTTTTCCCCGTATCTTCGACTATGTTCCCTTCCTCTCCTTGCCTCATCTTCCTCTACCAGTGTAAGACATTGCTTTTACTCAAATTCTCTCAAAATTACTCAGTTACAATCTAATCACCACCAACAATGCATTCTTATTGAATTAATAAACAGACAACCTAGTGCCTTCCTTGGACTGAGCCCTAAGAAAATCCATTTCTTTCTCCTTTGTGCTAACTGCTTCATTTGTCTTTTTCCTAATGCTATTGTTACATCTTCTAAATCTTACTAAATCTTCTATGTGTCCCATTGCAATTTCTCCCTGTCCTCACCTAACCCAAGAGTCATCCTTCAGCTTGTTAGTTCAATTTCTGGCTCTAAGTTATTTAGTGTTGGACAACTTTTGATAGCATTAATTCCCAGTAGATTTCATGGAGGGAGATAAAAACACTGCCACTAAATGTGACAGGTATTTGACATACCATGAAACTAAATAACGAAAGTGAAGTAAAGGTAGTGGATATGTGGGGAGAAGCTTTACAAAGAGTTCAAGTAAGTAAGCTTAGTCTGTACTTCCCTTACGAAAAACATTTCATTGGTTTCCTGTAGATACCATATTGCTGAGCTTTATTGATTTGAGCTAAATTCTCCCACTTCTTATTTATTTGAACTGGCTGACTTACTGTTAGTGTTGATTTTCAAGTGATGTAGTTTTTAATAATTTTATTCAATTTTTAGATTATTGACAGAATATATGTTATAGTAGAAAATTTGTAGATAAGGAGAAAAAAAAGATAAAAACCACTCATAATTCTATCCGCCAGACATAAAAAATCACATAAATTTTCCATAGTAATGTGATAATTATACAAACATAATCCTTATATGCTGTGGCAAAAAGTTTTACTTTTTTGCTATAACACAGATTAACAGAATATTAAGGAATTTTCTCATTTCATAATTCTTTTTTTCTTTTCTATTACTTTTATTTTTGAGTTCAGGGGATTTTTTTCTGCATAAAAATACTAGTTTTAATTTAAATCAGTCATTACAAATGATCTGGGTTTACAAAAATAGACTCTTTTAGCTTTTTTTATGGGGGCTGGAAATCTACTATTCAACTGGCAAATTACATTATTGTGGGTAAAATTATAATTATGTTTGAGGTAAGAAAAGCTAATTCTCTGAAGCATGATTCATTTTAAAATTGAAAGAGTCATGTACAGAAGAATTTCAAGATCTGAGAACTTTTTAAAAATAATTAAGGCAGAGTTATACTTGCAGTCAAAAGGCAAGCTTCACCCTCTGCTTTTCTTGATGTTTTCATGTTTCAGCTTCACCTGTGGATCAGACTGTATAATCTTTGGTATAAGGCTCTGTCTTTTCTGGGTGCCCCAGGGACCTGCAGAGTGCTCTGTGGATATGTAATAAGTATGGGCCTTTCAATTCCTTGAGTCATGTAGGTCAGAATAAATAATTTCATTGCTCTATAAGTGCTTGACAAGTGACTTACAAAGGACTTTCGCATCTTTTCTAAATTGAGTAGAAACACAGGGCATTATTATGGAGGCTTTGAGAGGCTAAATAAATTGCCTCTGAAAAAAATTTGCCAATCAATGTCTTGCAAACATGCTCATATAATTTTAAGTTAAAAAAATTTAAAGCATAGAACTCTATGATGATTTCAGCAACCATACTGTCAAAAATCATAGAAAAACACTGTATGGAAAAGACTCAAAATGTTAACAGTGGTATTTTGCGGGTGCAGAATAATGGATGATTTTTATTTTTTCCTTATAATCCTCTACATCCTCCCCCCCAGCACCCACCCACACATGGGTGCGCGCACACGCACACACCAACACACATAACATTCCTGTAAATACTATTTGTTTTAAAATGGAAGCATAAGATTTTCACATAGAAAGAATTAAAAACAAAAGTAAATAGGACTCCATTTCTCTCTCTTCCTGATAGAAACCTGAAAGCTGCTCATCCTTCAGGCTGCTCTGCTTGCCAATGTTGAAAAAGGAAAATGATAGAAAATGACATAGTATGCATCTGGCAAGACAGATTTGTGGTTGACATTTCTTCTGAAAAATGTCTCCATTAAAATAAGTAGCTGTTGGCATTGTTTCCCAATTTAGTCATTTTAAAAAGTAATGAGTAGGTTTCAGAATTGGATTTCAGCTTTCCCATACTGCGAATCGATGTCCCTTAGACGTGATTGAGTATGTGATAGAGAAGAATCTATCACCCCCGACATGTCATCTTCCTAAAACATTTGCATGATGTTCCACACAGTGAAGCACTCAGTCTATTATTATTTAGTACAGATTTTGGTGAGACTTCTTTCTATCTGCTTTGTGGCAGGGACTACACTAATAATTGCAGGTATCGCTTGTTTAACCACTCAGGTGATCTGAGTAATTTATTCAAATTGTTTCTAATCCTTAATTAATCTTGCAAGTCAGTTAACTCCATCCCTATTATATGGATGAGGATACACTCCAGCTTGGTGGCTGAGAAACTCGCCACCAAGTTTCAAACCATTCAAACCTTGTTCTTTGTGACTTCAGAGTCAGGCTTTGGCCCACCATATTACGCTATGTTTTGCTTAATGTCATATTATCATTGAGTCTCTTGCAGCATTTCCCCAGCATGGGGTTCCTTTGACTCCATTAGAAATGGAGCAGGGTTTTTGAATGACATGGGCGTGAACAAATGTGTGACACTGGAAGCCCTACCCAATGTTGCTAGTGTCCACTGAGAACATCCTCAGGGAGACAGAAAGAGTAAAATCAACCAAAAACATGAAAGCAAAATTGCAAGAAGAAGAGAGAAGAGTGAAGCCAACACCAAGAGTCTTTAAAATAGCTTCTAAAGGGCTTTTTAGGCGGTGACAGGTTTGGCAACACTTCTTTGAGGCTAAGCTGCGTTTGCTTTTCTCCGCTCATCATATCATAGCAGCTGCAGCAGCCACCTTCCTGAGGCTCAAAGATGCCACTGGAATATGGACATTTCTCTCTTGTCAGAAATCCAACAGAATTAAAGAATTAGGGAGAGAAAGCAACACAGCACTTGTGGTTGCCATAGCACCAATAATACTTTGGCCAATAAAAGGGAAATACCATCAAAATAACAACAACAATAGCCATGCCTGATTAGTGCTTTCTTTGTTCTGGGCACCATGGTGAATGCTTTAATTACCTTTGTAAGTATGAGAGTCAGTTTTCAGAGGCCATAACTGAGGCCCTGAGAGTTTCACTAGTAACTTGTACAAGGTCAAGGGCTAGTTAATGGCCTAGAACCATGATTAGTTTTCCTCTCACCTCTGAGTTTGAGTTTTTAAATCACTGGCCCTGTTTTTCTGTGATAAATAGTTCATTTGTCTGGCATGCTCATTTTTTTTCTAGATTCTTCTCTTTATGACTCCAAATCCAGGATGTGATTACGATATTGGTTGGAATCTAGGTTTTATTCAATAAATATTTATAGTGCACCTACTATGTGCCAGGCAGTGTTCTAAGAGCTTGGGATACATTGATAAAGAAATTAGTCAACATACTTTCCCTCTTTGAGCTTTTACTTCACTGAAATAACACATTTTTTTTCTGAAATCTGCATTATTTGAAAAATTCTAATTTACTTTATGAGATTGTGGAACAAAGAAAATAAAAATCTTATGTGAAAATAAATTTTAAACCAAGAGAACTAACACTTGAAAGCAAAGCATGTTTATGGCAATGTAAAGACTAGAATTCTTAAACAGTGTTAACTTGAATTAATTGCAAAGAAGATGTGACAAAAAGTTTTCAAGCTGAAAAGTCTTTTCTGGCTTTGTTTTTGCTCCCTCCTCTCCCATAAATATTATGTTAAGCATATATATTTAATGAAGGTCCTCATATCCCATTAATATGGTGTATTCATTTAGCAAATATATATTGGTGAATTTATGGACTGTGCTGGAAATTTATGGCAGGTGCCAGAAACAAAATACTGAAGACAAGAGTGAAATTATAAAGAAGAAAGTAGACAGTGGAATTATAAAGACAGTAAGATTATGGTAGAAAGATGCTGGAATCATGAAGAAGTAGAATTATAAAATAATGTGATAACTTCCATGCTAGGGATCAAAAAGGGGTGTCAGGAGAGTGCAGAGGTGGAGCATCTGTCCCCATCAGGGGGTTTCCCAGAGGAAGCCAGCTCGAGTGTGATGGTCAGCCACGCAAGGCAGAGCAGTGCAGTTGACGAGGGCGGCAGGAAGGGGGGAAAGCTTGGGCAACAGCCCCTGCTGAAGTGAATGAAGTCACAGAAGACAGTTTGAGCCAACTGGTTTCCTATGCTGCTTCTCTTCTGTTCCAATTTTAAATCAGAACTATCATTTCACAGAGTTTGGAGAAGAGCAGCACCGTTATGGAATTTCCCACCCATGGAATTTTAGGAAATTAATGAACTGATATTGTTAATACCAAATTTCAGTGTTTTCAGAATTCAGACTGAAAGGAAATGAATAGGCAATCAGAAGTAAGCTGCAGTTATCCAACATTGCTAACAAAGCCAAGGAAATTTTAGCTGGAAATTCTACTGGAATTTTAGCTAGAACTTACTGCTGAATCCAAATTGTAAGCAATGGTATCTTTTCGGACTTCTGCCAGAACTAAGTTCTCATGAACATATGAACTCTAAAGTCTTGATAGAAAAACTACAAATAAGCATTATCAAGTATGTTTCGAGTGATGGTGATGTCTGTACTCAGAATTTTAAACAGAAGTTTTAGGATAGAAGACAAATTCTATGTCACATTGCACACCAATATCAACATTTTCAGATTATATTCTCAAGTAAAAACATGACTTTTTACTAAAAAAAAAAAAAAATCCATTGCTTTCTTTTCTTTCCTTGATCCTGAATCTGACAGCAGTTGTAGAAATTGTTTGAAGCAGCACTCTGGTATTTTCTGAGAAATCTCTCATGGTTGCTGACACCTTCAAATAACCTGTGAATTGGAGCAGTTAGAGGCCAGACCACAGGGAAAGCCTGAATTTTTGAAACACTGAGTTTAAAAACACTACCAAAAAGCTACCTACCCAGCCCAAGTAGATGAAGTCTAAACCAGGTCTTGCTGATTCTCAATGTACTAGAACTACTTCATTCAGTCCACTCGTTAACTTATGTGTTAATTCAACCAATATTTTTAAGCACTCTGCATATCCAGTACTGTTCTGGCTGCACAGTGTCTGCTGAGTTAGTTATTGAAGACAGCAGCCACGGTCATGCCTCGACCTGCACACATCAGGCTTCTTCTCTATAAAGACCCTTCTCTACTCAGGGTTGTTTTGTTATTTAGCCTAGGAGATCTGAAAGCCAGAAATCAGTGTCTGCAATAACATTTGAGCATCCCATGTTAGTTAGAAATCTTGAAACAACTGCCTAAAAACTGATGAATGAGTATATATATGTATGTATGGGTGTGTGTGTGTGTGTGTGTATATATATATCCATCCTCACCTGAGGATATATTTATTGATTTTTTGAGAGAGGGAGGGAGGGGTCGGGGGGGAGAGAGAGAGAGAGAAAGAGAGAGAAACATCATTGTGAGAGAGAAGGAAGCATTGACTGGTTGCCTCCCATATGCACCGTGACCAGGGATTCAATCAGCAACCTAGGTATGTGCCCTGACCCGGGATCAAACTCACAAACTTTTTAGTGTATGGGACGATATTCCAACCAACTGAGACACCCGGTGAGGGTGAATGAGCATATTTTTAAAGGTTATTTTATACTGTGTTAAGTGAATTACTAAATTAGGGACGAGGGACTCAACAAGAAATTAGAATGGTTACAACAAAATTTCGTTTATTTCCCTACTCCTTCCCTGGCTGTTTAGCCCAATTCAGTCATTTCTGTCCACCTATTCCCATTTCCAATCTTGAACTTGGTAATAACGATGACTCCTTACTCAGTAATTTCAAATACCTGGTTACTTCTCTGATTGCATGGAATAACCTCCATAGATTAACATGGGATAACACTCCAGGGTGTTCTGAGTTCACCCAGTCCCATGGGAATTACCATGGAGAAGGCTGACACAATTTACTCCATTTTGCAGACCTCCGTCCATCCTTCTGTCATAATATGGTAGATGCATTGAGGCCATTTATTTATCTCCTCTCCTCCCTTTTCTCCATGGGCTCCTTCACAGCAAGGGCATGTCTGCATACCCATCTCTAATCCCACCTGCTGGGTCAGGGAAAACTAGGTGGAGGCACCATCCTTGGTTGGGGCTATGCCTGAGTAAGGGCCTTCCAGAGATTGGACAGGTGAGAGGCAGAATCATAAATGAGGGTGACCAGTCACAGCAGATGAAACCACAGCGCATGCTGAATCTGAAGGGTACAGCAGGGCAGACAGCGGAGAAAGCAGAGTAATGTCAGAGTGAGACATGGAGTGCGTGACAGGGGAGACAGGTTGTGCAGTTCAGGATTCACCTGAGAAAGGACAACAAGCTCTTGTCGTCATCCGAAGTCAGATAATTTAGGTGAAACACCTGGCACATAAAAGGTACTAAGTAATTTTAATACTGCTTATCTCACAGGGTTGAGTGATTAAAGGAGGTGAAGTTTGTAAAGCAGCTGGCTTAGCGTTTGATACGGTATGTAACTTCTTAATTTCTCCTGGCATTAGAGTTCTCAGTCACCAACATCAGGATTTCAAAATATGGCATTATTGATACCTTTTCTGACTTTTTTCTGGGAGTGGGTAGTTCTTTGCTTGGATATGAGTCTGGCTCAATTCCTTAACTGAGCAGGCTCTGTGAGACAGAACCTGTTTCAAGCCTCAGCTTCCTCATTTTCTGCCTCTGGCATCTCTGGTATGTTCTTGAACCTCACTAAGCCTCTTTCTTTCATTAAACATTAAGGACAGTTGTGAGCATAAAATATAAAGTGAATACAGATCTTGGAATACTGGATTGAAAGTGCTTACTGAAAAGCAGCTGTTATTATTAAGCAGAGATACTTTTTACTTTAACCATTTTGATAGAATTACTGCCAAATGTATAGTTCTATATCTTTTTAAACCGAGAAAATCAAATGTTCTTTTTTTCCAAAACCTTGCAGTGGTTATGTAGGTTGGTTTGCTCCACATTTATTCTAACTCCTTTTTCCCTTTGTTTTCCTCTGTATTTGGGGATGGAAAGATAAATAATTAATTTCCCAGTCTTCCTTGAAGGCAGAGAAAAACCTGTGACCCAGTTTTGACTGATGGGACCTACATGTGATTCAGTGAGGGTGGGAGGGGGGTTTGTGGGCAAACTCTTGCTTTCCTAATGAGGGATAATGGATATGGCTGCCCAGCCATTAGCCCCAACCCCTCTGTTCTGTTGCGAATGTAGACTGGAGCAACAACAGCCATCTTGTTACCCTGAGGGAGCAGATAAAAGAGGGCGGAACAGAGAGACGGGAGGTGTAGGAGTCCTTGGTGACACCACCAAGTCACTGTACCGACTCTGAATCCGCCATCTTCACTCATTTTACGCAAATCAAATGTGTTTAAGCCAAAGATATTCTGGTATTCTGGTTGTAGTCAAACATATCTCTAATAGATATGTCTTATTTATTCCTTTTATATCATCATCTGAGGACATTTTTTCATTGCTTTTAAAGAGAGAGGAAGAGAGAGAGAGAGACAGACAGACAGACATTGATGCCACATCGACTGGTTGCCTCCCGCATGCGCCTTGACCGGGGACTGAACCTGCAACCTGGGTATGTGCCTTGACTGGGAATTGAACCCACGACCTTTCAGTTTAGGGGATGACACTCCAACAAACTGAGCCACATAGGCCAGGGCTGTCTTATTTTTGATAACTGATTACTGTAGTGCTTAATGGAGCTATGTCCCCACACCTAAAAGACATGTAGATCTGTCTGCCATGAAAATAAATGTTCCAGATATATCTATAATTTTTTTACTTAATTCACTAATTTACTCACTTGATGAGTTATTTTGAAACAGTTATTTCTAAAAAGAATAACTGGTGATTCCTCAGTTATCTTTTTGCTTAGATTTCAATGTCACTTTAGAGTTCTTTAGTTAATCACAGTCGTAAATACATTACTTTTCCTTTTCTATCTCTTTTCCTTTCAACTCTGCTGCAAATGCTATCCAAATGGGAAATCAAAATGGTTACACTGGAAACACTTATGTTACACGCCATGTGCAGGTGATTTGTGAGTGCTGTTTTCCTCAGAGCACTTTTTCAGTCGCTCCCCTGTTTACCGTCGATTCTAATGCTTTGCAGAGCCTGTCCTGTGCAGAAGCAAACCTTGTGTCACACAGTCACCACGCCAGCTTAGGACCTTGTCAAATCCTGTCTAGAGGCTTCTTCTGTTCAATGTTTTACGCATGGCCACCGGCTTGGTATTTCTAGTTACGTCATTCCCTCATTCCCTCGCTCAAAGCCTTTAGGCTCACGCTGCCCACAGAAGGACCCTTCTCCCTGGCCGAGCACTTCCTCACCTTCCCCAGTTTGATTCCAGCACACCTGTCCCCCTCCTTTCTAATTCTCACTACTCCATCGTAGACCCGACATGTCTTGTGTTTGCTTTTAACACCTTCCTCCCCATTCCCGGTTCCAACTTTTCCTGGCCTGTCAAGGGCCGAAGTCTGCAGTACAGCCTTTCCTCATCTTTCCAGGTGGAAGTTGCTCCTCTGCCCCTCACTCTCCCCGACCTGTTACACCTCTGTCTGTGGTACTTCCCCCTCGCTCTGCTGTATTTGAATTATTTATGTTTCTGTCATTGACCACACACAACGCCACGAAGTCAGACCTGTCTCCACATCATCTTCATAGTCCCTATCGTGCCTGACACGGTCCCTGGTACATGGAAAAGTGTGTCTGGTGTGCAATAGGCCCTTGATAAAATTGAACGGATGACTACAGAAGGACTGTCCTAACAGGGAAGAAGAGCTGTGAGACTCAAAGGACTCAAGGGCCAGGGTGGCCTAGAGCAGAGCTGCAGTCATGGTTTTACGTTCGATACGCAGGACCAGGTGAGGTGAGGATGTGGTGGGCAGTGTAGCTGAGCAAAAGGACAAGGCCCAGTAATTGGCGTTCGTGGTAAAATTTCCTTCTTGTAATAATGTGCTCAGGTTAATCAATTTCAGGAGTTACCTTAATTATTTTAGATCTGTAACCTAATAAAATTACTTTTTAAAAACCTCTTAATGTAATGCACCCACGGAATGAATTTCCTCATTTATTCTTTCCTGAGAAACAGAAATGAAGAGACTACAGCTGAAGAGAGATGCTCATCAAACAACAAATGCCTGGAGAAAGCAGCAATGAGCTTTCTATTCAAGATCTGGAGTGCGTAAGTGTCATGTTTTAACGAAGGGATCACACAGCCATCACGAGTGCCGCCCCTGGGAGCAGCATCCTGGATCTGGGCTGAGGCTCCAGAGCTCTTGGTGAGACCCTGGGCAAGGCCCTCGTTCACGTGCTTCGGCTTTCTCGTTTACAGAATGGATAGGACGATAACACCTGGAGATCTGGGGAGGCTTAAAGCCCCACCACGGAAGTACCACGCACGCACTAACACTCAGAAACTGCTAGCTTTTGTCTTCGAAGATGCCATCTATTCCTAGTATTTTCTTGTATTTTCCTCATTGGCAAGTCTCACAGGCCTGTCCTTTTCCTTTTCTTCTATCTTCTTCCTTTTTTTCATTTAATTTAACTATAGTGCCATCTCTCTTTAAAGACAATGATCAATTCCAATTACTTTGGTCTGAAGCATGAAAAAAATTTAGTCCAAGAACTTTACCAAAAAACATTATTTTCTTACTCATGTTCCCCCAAAGTCTCAGTTTAAACATACTAAATTAACTAAGATATAATTCTTGAAGTGGGAAATATCTGTTGACGCCACGGTCAAAATTATTGTTCTGATCTCAGAGTGTCTCCCGGAGAAGTGGCCAGTTGAAAAGATGTGACCACGCGTCCGTTTTCCCGTCAGAAACCAGCGTAGTAAACAAGACTTTGTCAGGAAGCTGTCAGTGTGCCATGACATTCAGCCACCAGCTACCTACTAACGTTGTATTTCTTTTAAAAAATTACACATAAGGACAAGCTATTGTGAAAGCCAGTCCCATGGAAACAGTACAGGCCTTAAGAAAGATATTCTTAGATAGGCTTGCCGAAACAGTTCTTGGCATTTTCCTAATGTGAATCTTCTAAATGTGTTTACTTGAATATTATCTGGTTTTTACCCACATCATTTAATTTATGTTTATTATGTGAGGACCCTACTTTATACTGGAGTTGATTAAGAAGTTGTTCCTGGGGCTTTTTGGACTCTATTTCATGGATGTGTGTAGTAATAAAACCAACAGAAACACATTTTACATCTTTTGGGGAAGAAATCACCTTCATTCTTTATGTTCCTCCTCACTTTCCGGTGAACACCTGCATGAAGCATCACAATGAGAGTAGTGCAGTGGTGGGAGACCTCATATGGAGAGTAGTGCAGTGGTGGGAGAGCTCCTATCGTCGGGCCCTGACAATAGGGCTGCCATATAATCAGCATCAGTTTCCCACTTTGGAAGGAGATGCATTGGCTGAGTCATTTGCTTTGCTCCCTGCCTGCGGAGTATGAGCAGAGCTGACACTGAGCGAGCTTTGCGCATGGAAAAGTTGTGAGTCAGGGTGCTTGCCTGTCACCGAGACAGAGACAGAACTCCAGAATTAGCTGCGAATGCGGTACCTGCTCATTCGCCCTGTTGCTTTGATGCTGTTTAGGATCCAGCATAGCCTGCCCCCGAACTGCGGGTTTAACTTTGCTAAATGCGGTTTGCTGTTTTGTGAGCAAATGGCCTTATCTTTCAGTACTTTTGTTTTTCTTTCTATACAAAAGATCAGGGAATGAAATTGGCATCACAGTATTTCAGTTTTTAGAGCCCACAACAATGACAGTTCTGAACATAATCAGATTGCTTTTCAATTCAGTTCTGGATATATTTAAACCAGGATTACAAAGATCTATGTTAACAGATAAGTTAAATGAGCACCGCTGACTAGTCCACAGAGCTGTTACCCTCCTAAAGAAGCAAGAGTACTTTCTCTAGGGCTCTCAGGCTTTGCCAGCTCTGCACAGAGTAGGACTTCGTAAATGCTTGTTGCCCAGACAATGTAATTCCTTATAAGCTTCTCTTATTCATGTCAAAAATGGACATTTCTCATGTCACTTCTGGGCTCTTCACACTGAGGGTCTATCACTCTCAGGTTTCATGCCTAAAGGTACTGTCTTGGTATAAAAATACCTGGGGCAACTGAAAGACAGTTCGGAGGGTCCTATATCCAGGCTCACCTATTCACCTTCGTCCCCCAAGTAAGTACCTTCCAGAGTGCATCCACAATCTTTCCTTTTTAGTAACCTTTGAAAACTCCTCCTCGGTTATTTCTTAGTTACTAAATCCACCAAGTAGGATCTGGTTACATGACACTGGATGTTTAAACAGGATGTGAGAAGTGATGGTACTTCCAGGAAATACAGCTTCACTGTTACATAGTACAAATTCACCAACCTGTTAATTACCGCAAAGCAGTAGCAGAAGTTCCTTCCTAGTAACTTTAGGAGAATGGGTTCCTTTAGGTAAGCTGTTATCTAGTGTTTTTGTTGCCTTTCTTATGTTGAGGTGAGTTTGAATCTGCTGAGGGTTTACATTGTTCAGATTTCTTTTCCGCCTCTCTGTGCAGTGATGCTGGTGGAGACGGGGATAATTAAGCAATGGTCATGCACTCTTGTATTTAAATGTTAGTGTTTATTCTCATGAAATTTGAAGTTAGTTAACAACTATCTACTAGTTCTGTGTAAAATTAATTTGTACTATACTTGTTTATTTTCCCTTTGTCTAAGAGTATCTGGTGGGATGGGAATTAAATAGTTTTGGTGGCAAATTTGAGTACATAATGGGGATATTCCCAAATGTGAAGAAAGTGATATGGGGCAAAGTGAGCAAATGTAGTGTAAATGGGTGATCTGGAGCTCAGGGACAATGTCTGGTGAATCAATAATCATGGTTTTGAGAAGGATGGTTTTCTCTGCCAGGGGATGAAGTGTTCCCTAATACACAGCAAAATGAGAAAAATAGGGCAAATGTTGGGAGTTTTTCTTCAAGCCAAACTGCTTCATCTAGAGACTTTATTTAGAATTATGTCATTTCTAATTTCTTTTCGGGTTAAAAATATCCCTTTAATCGATGGCAATCATTTTTTTCTAATGTCCTCACTTGGTAAAGTAAAAAGGCCAAGTGGGGGAATGTGAATTAAAACAATAATGAGATACCAGCACACACTTATTAGAATGGCCCAGATGCTGACACCACCAAACGCTGCTGAGGATACAGAGCAACGGCAACTGCCGTCCACTGCTGGTGGGAATCCAAAACGGTGCAGCCACTTTGGAAGTCATTCTGGTGGTTTCTTACAAAACCAAACATACACTTACCACACCATCCAGCAATCATGTTCCTTTCTATTCATAAGTTTTCACTTGCAAATGAAGTGAACACTTACGTCCATACAAAAACCTGCACATGGATATTGATGGTGACTTTAATGCATAATTGGCAAAACTTGGAAGCAACTGAGATGTCCTTCAGTAGGTGAATGGATAAACAGACTGTGGTATATTCAGACAATAAAATATTATTCACCACTAAAAAGATGAGCTATCAAGCGATGAAATGACATGGAGGAAACTTAGGTGTATATTGCCAAGTGAAAGAAGCCAATCTGAAAAGGCAACGTCCTGCAAGAGTCCAACTGTATGATATTCTGGAAAAGGTACAACTGTGGACATAGTGAAAACACCAGTGGCTGCCAGGGGTCAGGATGGGAGTGTGGGGGAGACGGGAGGGAGGAATGGGTGGAGCACAGAGGATTTTAGGCCCATGAAAATACTCTGTGTGATATTATGATGATGGACACATGTTACTGTGCATTCCTCCAAGCCGACAGAAAGCGCAGCACCATAAGTGAACCTGACCCCTAAGGCAAACTGTGGATTTGGGGTAATTATAACGTTAATGCAGGTTCATCAGCTGTAACAAACGCACTACTCTGGTGAGGGATGTTTGTGTTGGGGGAGGCTATGCAAATGTTGGGGCAGGGAGTACATGGCAATCTCTGTACCTTCCTCTCAATTTTGCTGTGAACCTAAAGCCGTTCTAAAAACTAAAGTCTTTAAGAGAAAAAGCCAACTTCATCTCAGCCTAATCAAAAATGTTTTTTTCTGCTTTACTAAGCATTAGGGAATCGCTGGTCTACGTGGCCTTGCTGTATGCCAAGACGGTTTACACTTAGTCCCTCATCCACTGTCCCAGAAAAATGGGAGTTGAACGGATAATCCTGACTTTAACATCTTTCGGCCTTTGCCTCTCCTGGCTGAAGAGATCCAGTCAGTTAATCTGGGTTATTAATTCGTAGGCCTCTTCATACATCCTATGACTGCTGCTTACTTCTCATTTCAAGGTATGCTTCTCTTGTAAAAAGTCCAGAATCTGAAGAAATGACCATGTGCTTTCCTCACAGCCTAAAGGTCAATGTGGACTTTCACTGATTATCACCCACTTTAAGTGGTATTTGTTCAGTGTACACACTGAGCAACCATTTCCCCCACAAGCTGCATGTTTTACCAACTGAATAGAACACCTAATTGCACAAGGCACTTTGGAAAATGAGAACACAAACATTACATCTTACCCTATTATTTTTCAGGCATTTAAAAAATACTCTTAAAAAAATAAAACCACAGGTATTTTTTTAAAAACTCATCCAACTTACAAAGACTTGGCCTCTCTTAGCTACTGCTATTTTTTTTTTAAAAAAGGGTTCCAACTTAGTGAAGATGATGAAAACAAAGACAAGTTATTTTTACAGCTCTAAAATAAAGATAAAAAAGTCATTAAAATACATATTATTGAGGCTTTGATAAATTTATGAAAGGGAGTTACTGTTCATGAGTTACACAGTTTCATCAGGTCCAAGTGCTCCAAAATGTCATAAGACACAGCTTATTCAGTGAGACTAAATAAGCAGCTTTTCTGGTCCCAGTCACACTCAAACTGCAAAGAAAAACTTCTAACAAATTTTGGGAACTCATAGCATCTGAATATTCAATTAGAAACATAATGTTGTAAAAGATATGATGCGCAATTGCATCCAACTTTCTAATAATTTAAAAAACAATGTATAAGCTTGTCTGAAAAGAATCTATAAAGTCCCTATCACATACTAGCCTGTCATTTCCTACATTTAATTCGCACCTGCACAGATGGCTGTGAACAGAAAATTACAATAAAAGAATGAAAGTAAAGAGATGCACATGGCGGGAGCCATGTCAGTAGGAGACAGCGTTCGGGCGACAGCACGCCTCCCCTCGCTTTCTCGATTAGGGTTCCTGGGAAGTCGCACCGGGTTTGCTCTTTCGTCGGACTGCCAGCAGACACAGCAAATGATGAGGTAAAAAAGAAAAAAGAATGGGCCGGCATCTGTTACAGCTCATCCGCATTATTCAGACAGCCATTATATGGCTTGATTACATGGATGCCACAAAAGTTAAAGTAAACCCCGACACAATGTTATAACTAATTAACAGACACTTTTCAGAGGAAAAGTGAATCTGACATGAAGGGGTTTTGTTGTTTTTTTTTTAAATCCCCACCCAGGACTATGCTTACTGATTTTAGAGAGAAGGGAAGGGAGGGAGGGAGAGGTGGGCAGAGAAACATCAATGTGGGAGAGAAACATCGATCTGTGGCCTTTTGTATGTGCCCCACTGGGGACCAAAACTACAGCCCAGGCACGTGCCCTCACCAGGAGTCAGACCCGTGACAATTCCGCCTATGAGACAACCAAGAGAGAGCTACACTGGCCAAGGCTGGCGTGAAGTTTTAAAAAACTTAAATTCTTCATTTTGGATTCCTTCAATAATCTATCTATTGAAGAAAAGGCAACACAGTGCCTTCAAAAAGCACAAAATTGTTAGTGTAAGTACAGGTTCCAAAAGATAGGCATCAGAGTGGGGACGAAGAGAGAGGAGGAAATTTTTAAAAAATTATAAAATAACCACTGTTATTTAAATTGCCCTCACAATATTCCAGGCTCCGTTCTAAGTATTTGACATCCATTCACTCCTCACAAATTACACTGAGGTGGGACTGACAATTCTATTCAGTTTACAGGGCAGCCATCTGAGTTGCAGAAAAGACAAGTAACCTGTAGAAGGTCACACGGGTGACAGGTGGTACCGCTGGATTCTGAGCCAGGCAATGTGGCTGCCTGGTGCATTTGAAACAGGCCTCTGCACTGCCCTGGCCTGCTATGTTGCATGCATTACCTCATTTCACCCCTACAACATTACATGGTAGGTAACATCATCTCCAATTTGGAGATGAAGGCCAAGTCCTAGAGCCTCACGAATTTATTACATGGCAGTGGAGCTGAAATTCCAAGTGAGAGATTTCAGACTCCAAAGCCCTAGAGGAGAGGAGCACCAAGACGAAGTTTCTCAACTGAACTGAAGAGAGATGTGCCCTCTGTGGTCCTGAAGATCCTGGAGCCAAGGTAAATATTTACGCCTACCTGCAGGCGGGGAGAAGACCTGTTCTATTCATTATGGGGAATTCCTTTGCAAGAGTCATCACATTTAATAACTCATTGTTTAACATTAGTTTTCCAGTCCAGGTTTCATGGAAGACAATTTTTCTACAGGCTAGAGAGCAGGGGATTGTTTTGGAATGATCCAAGTGCATTACATTCAAGCTCACCTCCTGTTGTGCAGTCCAGCTGCTAACAGGCCTGGACCGGTACTGGTCTGTGGCCCAGAGGTTGCAGACCCCTGCAGACAGTAAGTTCTGTTCATTTAGTGTGAACGTACTATGTACCAGGCAGGTACCATTCTAGGTCCTTGAAATATGCCAGTGATAAAATAAAGATTACTACTTTTTGCTTATTTAACTTTGCAAACCTAGCACCTAGCAGAAAGTCTCAATAAATATTTAATGAATGAATAAATGAGTAAGTTAGGAGGAGCAGGTAGAAGCAAATGAACAAAAAACTAGAGAGAAAAGGGAATATTTGTGTTTGATCTATTTATCCAAGATTTTTATTGAAATTTTAATATGCTTGTGATTAATAAAGATAATCTTTTTTTGTTATTTAGCTCATCTTTAAAAGCAGAAATGCTACCGCACATATTTAATTCCAAAAGTGAACTAGGATCCAGGTTCTGAAGGAGGACGTGTGGTTCGGGAGGCAGCCCTTGCTTTTTTGTCAGATTAAATTTCAAATTCTGTTCTCCAGAGCTTAGCCTGTGTTTGTACTCACCACTTTTCAAAAGCTGACTTTCCAGGGCAAGTATTCTGCCAGTAAATAGAAGTGTTTGTCTTAAAGCCCATTTGGTGTTAGCAATGAGGGTGCAGGCTGGCATCCACATTGTTATCGACTCCCTCATTAAGAGGCAATGGCATTTCACCTCCATGCAAAACATTAGCAAATTAACAATCCCCATTCTGCATTCATTGGGGAAATCTGCTGTGCTTGTGATGACGAACACGACAAGCAGGGAGTAATCAGAGGTGCTCTGGCAATACCTTTAAACTTGCAAGCATCCATTAAAACTCTGGCTCTGCACCTTGCCTTTGCGGTTGGGTCTGTGGGGTCAATTTTTTTTTTTTTTTTATGCAGAAGTCAGCATTAGTAATTTGCAAGAGGAACAAGCAGTAACCCCAGCAAAAAATAGCTACAGAAATACCCACCCTGATTTTCTGAAATCTTTCCTATTACTCAGGGTCTCTTTTAGAACATACAATAAATTCTGGCATTATGAATTATTTCCAGATCAGGTTTACAATTCTCTGACATGACAACTTTTGATTTAAGGAGCAAATCTTAATAAATATTTCTTTATAGTGTAAAAAGACTGCAAAGAGATTATTATCCAAATGCGACTGTCACAGATTTAAGGGCATTTTAATCTAATGATATTTTTAACCCAGTAATTGTTAGATCATAGCAGCTCTGGGGGCGGCGGCGGGGCGGGGGGGCTTCAGTAGATTCACCTGAAGTTCGTAAAAAACACTTTACCTATATTTTATCAGGATGGGCACGGTCACTTTAATCAGATTCTCTATGGGGACTGTGACCCCATTAGAAGAGGAAGGACCAAGGGCGGAGGTGAGGGTCCTGCTGAGGTCTGCCACCAGCCAGCTGTCATGGAGTTACCCCAATTTTAGTGTCTTCTTCTGTAAAACGCCTTCTTCAGATGACCTATAATCCTCTTATCTCTACTATGTTTTCAAATTTGAATCCATGATGTTATGGATATAATAAATTTAGCTGAATCTTCATCTTTAACTTTCTACATTATAGTAATTATATTCAATGATTCAGCCTCGGCCTTCATTGACACATGGAGGGTCATTAGCCATAAAACAAGCTAAACATTTATGAAAATATTAATACATGCATTGTATCAATGGAGCAGAAAGATCAATACCTTCCGTTTTGAGATAGTATCACTTTTACTATCTTTATGTCCTGTTTGACTACAGGACAAGTCAAACCTTTAGAGACGTTATGTCTACAGAATCTCATTTCTTTCTATGGTACATTATGATAAAGCCTAGCTTACAATTTAAGTCTGATATAATACTATGTATTTTTAAATGCATCAATTATATTAGGTTTCAAAGACAGAAGAGTTGAGAAGCTGGGTATTGCTTAAAATAATTCAAATAATTACTTCAAAAAATCATTTTTTATTGGAGGCTATGGAATTCTAGCTAAAGTTAAAAGCCATTTTTTTGTAAAATCAATTAAAATAATGCGAAAGCATTTTTATCATTATGGCTTAATAAAGGCAAGTCAGGTCAAAATTATCAAATTTTTTTTCATTGAATCCAAACCCAAGAAAAGCCACTTTTTAATGTAAAGAAGATTTCTAAATCACAAGGTCTAGAGAAATCTGAAAGATCGTTCTTGTACAAGGCATGCAAAGCTATAGCTAACTTACTGTCATGATGAGCCCCTTTTCCTGGAAGTATTTAACCAATGGAGCAGCATTCTGCTTGAAGTTCATCAGTCTCCTTTGGGTAGCTTTCAGATTGTCATCAGGCCGCCCCTGCTGCTCCGCACGCCTCAGTAGTCTCTCTTTGAGCCTCTGATTGGCACAAGCCAGGAAGACCACCAAGTCGGGAGTACAGATCTGTGGAGAGCGTTAAACGAGTAGACAGGCAGTCAACATACCAAGCAATGCAATGTGCGGGCAGTGGCATTCATCTCTTTGGTTCTGTTGCGGCTGCCGTATTTTTGGCCCTCTGTTTTGTGCCAACACGTTTCCAGGGCAATCACTCGACACAAGGTCAGCAGGGGCCATTGCCGTTAGAATCCCTGTAAACGGCATGCCCACAGCCATATACAGTGACCCTATTTATTGCAGGAATGTGCTTTTCGTTACACCCAAATTATGGGTCCTAGTTGAATTAAACACAACACAGGCCAAACTTTGCCAAAAGTGTATGTGACCTGATTTTGGAGGGGCAATGGCCACTGGGACCACAGATGCTGTCTACAATTAGCAAGTGCTGCTGCTGTCATTAGTACTTGCTGCGCTTTTAACAGCATGTACTGTATGCCAGGCTCAGTACTAAGTTATTTCCTATTATATTACTAAACTTTACAACAATTTGCAAAGTAAATATTACCTCCATTTTACAGATGAGAAAACTGAGGCTCTGACAAATTAAGCACTTGTCTGAGGTCACATGGACAGTAATGCCAAAGTGGATATTTGAACTTAAATCTCTCTGGCCTAAGGCCTATGTTTCTTCCACTATTGCAAAACACCAAATGGCTTCACTTTGCTAAAGCTCAGTGTCCTCATCTGTCAACAGAAGTACACAAACCTACCTCCCTGAGGATTAATATGATGATGTATGTAAAACACAGAGCACAAACTTGACCCTTGTGCTCAATTAATTTTAGCCATGTTTATTTGTTTATTATTGCTTTTCATGATTCTATGCTGTCCTGGTTCTCCTTTAACTTTTTGGTTTTTATTTTGTTTTTTTTTTTTTCTTCACTTACATTTTTTGCTTCTCAAACCCACAAGGGGGGTATTACTCCAGGCTTAGATGACTTTTTCCCCCTCTTCAGATTCTAATTTTCTTCTTATTCTCTCAGTTCTCTTCTGTTCTTCTGGTTTCAACCACTACCTTTTGCTAATGGATTTTAAATCTACATTTCAGCGCTGACTTTCAACAGTACGTAAGTCCTACACAGTCCAATAGGCATACGGGAGCTCTACCTGTCAGTCTCAGTGTTACTTATGACTCAGCAAGGCCAATATCAATGTCAGCACATTTGTACCAAAATGAAATTCCCATCTTGTTTGTTTGTATATTTATTTATTTTTATGGTAGCAACACTACTTTCCTAAATCAGCTAGAAGCCACAGTAACAGTACCACTTCCAACCCTCACTAAAGCTTCAGTCTCTCTGAGCTCTCACCACTGCTGAGTATGGATTCTGCCTTTGAGACACCATCCAGACCCTGCTTTGCCCAGCTCTGGCTCCCACCGTGTAATGCAGGCTCATACCAGCATAGACGATTAGGAGCATGAATTTGAACCTAGAATCTGCCATCTATTGTTGTTTGTCCTTGGGCAAGTGATTCGATTTCTCTGAACCTCTGTTTTCTCACTGCAAAATAATGGGAAGCCCCCCACTGCACCTCAGTAGTTTATTATTTCCCAGTTTTTAAAAAAACTCTAAGTAGCTTTTCAGAAATCTTAACTATTTAGAAAATCACTCTGTAATTTTTGCATAATATATGATATAGTGATATAGATATTATCAGAAGTTAAAACTTTTATGAAATATATTACAAAGTTAATACTTAATAAAATCTTTGGTAATATTCAGCTTTTCCCAATATAAAGCATGACCTCCTTTTAAGTTTTCTTTAAGTAAATACACAAAGAAGACACTTTTAAATATCCTCCCCTAAAGACATTTTTTCATTGCTTTTTTTTTTAGAGTGAGAGGGAGGGAGGGAGAAAAAGAGAGGGAGAGAAACATCAATATGAGCGAGAAACATTGATTACCTGCTTTCTGTATGTGTCTCAACCAGGGATTGAACCTGTAGCCTAGGTATGTGCCCTGACTGGGAATTGAACATGCAAACTTTCAGGGTACAGGACAATGCTCCAACCAACTGAGCCACGCTGGCCAGTGCATGGAAGACAGTTTTGAACAAACAAATGAAAATGACATTATATTGTGTTTGGTTTGGTCATAGCATATACTGAAATATGGTATTGAACGCAGATAAAAGCTTGCAATTTGCATTTAAACAGATTGCAGTGTAAATGCTTCTGTGTGTATAACAGTGAGGTCGTAGATAGACATACATATGGAATTCTCACTATATTTTGCCTTTTACTGTTGCCTTTTGAAATATAGAAACAATTTGAAATTTAAGATTTTGTACACTTTGAATAAATTTGCATTTTGTTTATTTTTTAATTAATAGAAAGTATTTTAGGTTTACAGAAAACTTGAGTGGAATATTTAAAACTTTTGATCAATAAATGCAACTTCGGGTCTGATAGAGATGACTTTGAAGTGAATCTGCAAAGTTACTTAATTTTATAATTGTGATTAACTTGCTGTCTCTCCTTGATAAGTTAAACAATCATAGGTAGGAATAAAAAAATTAAAATGCAGAGTAGGCGGGCGGGCCCACACCAACAGCACAGGATAACCCGCTGGCACTCTCCAGAGTGACTGTAGTCAGGAGCGTGCTCATCTGGTGACCACCACGCATGTCCACTCACTGGGGCGTCCCATTTTCCCAACGGTGTACCATTTTAAAGGAAGAAGTATTTAAATTGTTTGCTTTTCCCCAAAATGCAAAATAGAAGCAGACATTATTCTGTCCCCAAAGATGTAAAACCTCTATATAATTTTCATGAAATTCACTTGTGAAAAGTTGAGAACTTTCAAAAGAGTAGATCCTTCTTAGCCTATCTTTTCAAAATATATTTGCTGACTGAATGATTGAAAGGTTAAATAAATAACGGAGAAAAATAACTGAGACATATTGCTCTTGTCTACATGGAAGTAAATTTCCCCATTACTGATATTGTTCCTCCCATTGACTCAACTAAATCAATCTTTTTTTTTTTCTGTCATTATATAGTCAAGTCAATCTTCCTCTACCCATTTTCTGAAAGCCTCTACCTGAGTGATTGTTCTGTTAAAAAGGACCTGTGGTTGCTTTTGATAAGCAAAGACATATTCACTGTGTCAGCCTACAAAGTGAGCTTATTGCAATAGTCCTGTTCTTAACTGTCAGTATTCTTTGTGAATACTGACCCATTCTTCATGAAGATGTGTTTGGAGGCCTAGACTCCGTAATTCAGATCACACTGTCAGACACCAGGAAGAAAAATACTAAAAAAAAAGAGAGAGAAGATCACAGTTGGAACAAGAACTGGAATCAAGAAACCAAGAGATGAAAAAAACCCTTGCCGGTTATCTAATCCAAATGAACCCTAACCCTGTGATCTCCACAATCTCTTCACAAGTGATTTTTAAGTTTGAATATCTAAACTTGAATTTCTTGTGAGCATTTCTTGTGATGGGTACTTGGCTTCTTAAGAGGGAGTCCCTTTCATTCCTGGGTGACTCTAATAACACGGAATTTCTTTTTAGCATTCTAAAAGCTCTGGAAACTACTACTGCTTCTCCCACTGCAGCTTTTGGTTAGAATCCTAAAGGGCTACACCCTCCTAGGATTAAATCTCATTTAGAATCATCCCAAACCCTCCATATATTATGGTGATTAAATGTGTTTAACAATGAATTAGGCATAGCTGAAAAGAGAATTAGTGAAATAAAAGGCCAGAAGAAAATATCCCGAATGAAGCAAGGGGGAGGAAGGAGCTGGAAAAGTACAGAACAGGGCAAAAGAGACATATGAGTCAATGGTTTAAAAGTTCTAGAAGAAGAAACAGCAAGAAAATGAAGACTCAGTATTTGAAAATATAGTAGCTAGGAATTTTTCAAACTTAAGACGCAACCTAAAAACCAAGAAGACAAAACAGAAAACTCAGATCTAAGCATGTCATTGTAAAACTGCTGAAAGTCTAGACAAGCCAACAAACAAACAAACAAACAAAACACAAAAACCCTTTAAAGCAGCAAGAAAAAAGAGAAAGATTACCTTCAGAGGAACAACAATAAGACATATAGCCAACTTTTCAAAAGAACCGATACCAGACAGAAAATAATGAAAGGATGTGTTTAAAGTATCAGTACAAAATTACTGTCAGCTGAGGTTTCTATACCCAGTAAAAACATCTTTCAAAATTAAAGTAAATACAGACATTTTCAAACAAACAAAAACTGAGAGAATTTGTGATCAGGAATTCTATGCTAATAGAAATATTAATGAATAAACATTCTTTATGTAGAAGAAAAATGATCCAAAATAGAAAGCTGACTCAGAGGAACAAATGAAGGGAAATGAAATGGTAAATATGTTGGTAAACCTAAATGAATATTGACCATATAAAAATACTAAAATATTTTGTGGTATTTAAAAACAGATTAGTCATGAGTCAGGAAAATGAAGTTCAACTGTTGTAAGGTCTTGTTCAGAACATGGTAAAAGTGTTGATTTACATGGGACATTAATAAATTAGTGATGCACGTTACAATACCTAGAATGGGGTCAGCAAACTTTTTCTGTAACTGGCCAGACAGCAAAGATTTTAGGCTTTGCAGCCACAGATGGGAAAGCAGGGAGAAAGCAGAGAAGGGCAGGCCAACTCGAAGGTGCAGGATTGACTTGGACACTGAAGACAGGAGACTGGGACTCCACGCTGCTGGGCCTCTGGAGGGGACATGAGTGAACAGCTTTTACCCATTAGATCCCGCCTGCCATTAGTCAGTAGTTGCCCCTTCACATGTTACCTCTGTCACACTTCCTCCCTGTATGCGTGAGTCCCAGGGCTCTGCCAAACATACTCAGTGAGTTGCTGCAGATTCCAGTGGCACAGCGATTTTCAACCAGCGTGCCCCAAGAATTTTTAAAACATGCAATACCTGACCATTATTTAGAGGTACTGACCTCTTTTCACTTAGATCATCAAATTAAAATAATGACAACAGCCAGCACAATAGCCGTCTGGTGTGAATGAATCAAAATTATACTTTTTTTGGTCAGAATGGTAATTAGTTTATGTGTGCCATGAGGTGAAAAAGGCTGAAAATCGCTGCACAGACACAAGCTGGGCCCAGCAGCAAAGCCAAGTAAAAGGGGGGCTGATAGAATATGAAGTGGAGCATCAGGGGTGTCTGAATTACGTATTTTCTTCCTGTTACTGACTCCTGCATCTCCTGCTACTGAAGTCCCAGGTTCTTCATTATTCCTGTTGCCTGGTGCTCCAGGCCGCCTCAGCGTGGCTAGCTGAAAGGCGCAGGTCCTCCTGCTGGCCCATGTTGAACCAAAGGTCTATTATACCTTCCAGCGTTGTTTTTTTGCTGGGGTTGAGGATCATTTTTTTTTTTTTTTTAAGTTTTTGACATTCTAGAGACATACACTATGCTACAAGGAAGTGCCTGTTCAGTATCTGTTGCTTCAGTTCCCCGAAGTTCCCCCCAACACACAGCAGAGTGCCTGTCACCATCCATGCATCAACCTTGGGGCCGTCGTATGTTTGATGCTGCAAGATCTCTGGGGCGACACAGGAGGGGGTGCCACAGAACGTGCTCAGTTTATGGTGAGTAAATTCACTACCGAGACTAAATTTAGTCTGCAAGTTTGACACTCAGCTCACCATCAATAAGTATGTTCTCTGGCTTCAGGTCCCTGTGGACTATGCCCCTTTTGTGGCAATTCCACTGATATCGGCTGCTCAAGCCTCCTTTTTGGTCATGGGGCCATGGTCCTTCAGATAACCAAATAAGTCCCCTCTGCTTGCATGCTCCATAAAGAGAAACACTTTTTTTTCCTGGGTGGCAATCACCTCAAATAACTTCATGATATTTGGGTGATTTAAGCCCTTAAGACAATGTACTTCTAGAAAAATTCTAGAGGAGCCCCACGATTCTTGACTGTTACAGCCCCCTCTGTCCCAGTTAGCATGTGCTGGGCCGACCCTATCTTGGCAAAGGATCCCTTGCCAGTGCTGTCCAGAGCTCGTAATCACAAATACGGTGCTCCTTGTTGGCAGAGAAAGCTGCAAAGTCATTAGACATAATGACTCAAAAATAAGAAATAAAAAATTGAGAGAAAGAAAAAAACACAATAATATAAAAAAATAAGAAACAAGAAAAGACAAATGAGAAAAATAAAAAAGATAATTACAAAGGAAAATGAGGAAAAAAGAGTAAAAATGTAAGAGAAAAACAAAAAGGGGGAAAAAAAAACCCAAGGTAACTAGTCCAACTCCAACAGGTCACTACAAATCAGCTTCCTAGGCTATAAAGGACAAAATCCTGAGGCCAGCCAGGGCCTTGCATAAGGAGATACTTGTAATTCTATCAGTGGTGCCTTAAGAGATCAGAGCAAAAAATAGACCAATCACGGCTGGGGATAAACCACAGTGGTTTTTCCCTCTTTTTGGTCTCAAGCCCCCTTTACTGTGGAGAAAAAAAGCAACCCCAAGGAGCTTTTCTTTTCATTTATTTGAGATATTAAAGATTAATATTCACTTTATGAGAAATGAAAATCTGTAAGATGCAAACAAAATTAAATTAAAAAAGAAAAGTCTGACTTATTCTCATGTGCCAGGTGTCAGTTCAAATATCAGATGCTTAGAGAGGGCCTCCCTGATCCACCCGTTCCTACCTACCTCACCCAGCCGGTTAACATCTGTCGTCTTCTGCACTGAGCGCAGAGCATCTGATTCTTGTTTACAGTCTGTCTCACAAAGGGAGGAGCATGACCGTAGTGTTCTCTGCATCTACTACAGTGACTGGCAACAAAATAAGTGTTTAATAAATATTTCTTGACTGGATTATGGGAAGAGTTTCAAAAAATAAAAGAAGATACACCCAACTACTTATTTAATCAAAATGATTTATAAAAATGTAAAAATGCAGTCATGTGTGTCTTCACTCAGCTTTTAGGGCAGATAAGAGGAAGGAAGCCTGAAGAGGTGTGACGAGGTGCGAGGAGGCTGAAGAAAGGCCCACTGGTAGGAGCCTTGCTGTCAAGATTAAGTCACTCCTTCCTCCAGCGGTTCTTGGCCATAAGAAAGAAGTCTCACCACTTGCGACAGCATGGACAGATGTAGAGGGTATTATGCTAAGTGAAATAAGTCAGAGAAAGCAAATACCCTGGGATTTCGCTTACATTTGTAATCTAAAGGGCAGTACAAATAAACAAACAAAGCAAAAACAGACTCGTAGACCCACAGAACGAACTGCTGGTTGCCAGAGGACCAGGTGAAAAAGGTGAAGGGATTAAGAAATAAAAATTGGTAGCTACAAATAGTCATGTGGGTGGAAGTACAGCATAGGGAATATATTCAATAATAGTGTAAAAATAATAAAATACAGTACAAAACGTAAATGTCAGCTACTCACTAAAAAAATATTTGCAACACATATAACCAAAAAAGGGCTTATTTCAAAAATCTGAAAAGAAATCTAACAAATCAAAAAGAAAGAGAGAAAACAATAGAACAATGGTCACGAGACTTAATCAGGTATCTTTACAAAAAAGGATATTCGATTGACTAATGAATTGGAAAAAATGCCATCATCATTAATACTCCACAGAATACAAATTGAAACTACACAAGTATAATGGCTAAAATTAAAAAGACTAACAATACCAAAGGTTAACAAGAATATGTAACAAAGTAAGTAAATTTATGATAACTCACCGAACAGCACACGCATAACCTGTGTGCCTACCATGTATGTGCTAGATTCCATTCTACATACCAGGGACTAATATCGAACACAAATCAGTATGTACTTGTCCTGGCTGAGCTTATGGACAGTTGGAGAAGAAAAACTTGAATCAAAGAATTTTACAAATAGATATAAAACTGTAACTGTAGTAAGTGCCACAAGATAGAGATGGAGTGGCTGTTACTATGGGAACATAAAACAGGAAGATCCAGCTTCATCACAGAGGTCATGCAGAGCTCCCAGGAGGAACTGACAACTGAGTTGTGATGTGAAGGTAAGGAAGGAGTAACTGCAGAGAGAAGGGGAGGGGAGAGTGGTTTTTCCGAGAGAACAGAAATTCTTAGAGAAGAGCAAGCACCTGGCCTAAGAATGCACACTCAAATTTTGCACGAAGTGTGCAGCTCACAAAACAAGAATCTTTTAGAGAGGGGGTGACCTAAATAGGTAGGTGGGGTTTTTTTTTCCAGGATACAGGAAGCAATTAATGTCTTGATGGAGGATTTCTCTAAATTAAATTGCAGGTTTACACGTGGAAGATTCTAGACACAGGAACACATGAACTAAGACCATGGCAATACCCAGTTCTGTCGTGTTTTCTTTGTCTTCTCTCTTTTCCCAATTGACAAACATGGCTCTGCAAACACACAACCTGGTTTTAAGCTCCATGACCTGAATTATTAAGACCCTTGAGTTTACAAAAAAGGACAAGTAGGAGAATGTTAATCTTTAAGGAAAGCAAGTTCAAGATTTATCTTCCATTGTCCCCCATTCACCTATCCTCACTTCTGAGGAGAAAAAAATGTAGCTCCAAGTGGGTCAGAGCAAGATTTTTCACGGAACTGCAGTCTTAGGGATGGTTGTGGTTTCTCTCACCTAAGATCCCCTCCTTTATTTCCAAACAGCTGGAGACGTAATATCCACCCCTCTCTCTCTCTGATTCTCATCTTTGTTTTTGAACTTGCTTCTTTCTCTGCAGCTAGTAAGATTTGCTGCGCTTAACTGTCAGAAGGCCTGCATTGAGTGTCTCTGAGAACCAGCGCAGTTCGTGCTTTTCTGGCTCTACTTCCTGTCTTCTTCTCCTCCGTTCATTATCTGGATGGAGTTCCCGAGACAATAGTGGGACAAACTGAGACCTGGGGGAGAGAGCAGGGTTGGAGAAGGTCTTCTGGCCTGCATTGGTCCTAGGATCTAGGCTGGTGGCCTGGGTAGAAGGAATCTCCATGTGGTTTACAGAGTAGTCTTGAGAGAGAGAGAAAGAAACATCAACCAGGGATCAGTTATGCAACGTAGGTATGTGCTGTGACTGGGAAGTGAAGCCAAAACCTTTTGGCGCATGGGACGATGCTCCAATTCATTGAGCCACCCAGCCAGGGAAGGCTCCAGTGGGTTTAGAAACCAAGTTTCACAGTAAAAGAATACATATATTTTTTGCTGTCAATTGCTGTCCCTGTATATATCGATTGAAGGATCATGATGGAGAACTGACAAACTGATGATAGGATTTATTGTTCCTCAAATATTTTAATCTCTCATGATTCCGATGATCAGTACTGGGTATTAGGCCCTGATTAGAAAGTGGGATAAGCTATTTTCCCAGACCTTAAGGAGCCCATAATCTGAGACTTAAGAGAAGAGATCATTATAAAACAATATGATTAGCACAGTGTTAAAATTTTTTTAAATGGGAAAAAAGAGGAGGGCCGCTCCCATATGGCAATTCTTACCATACCTGGTGTCAGTGAACATATCCTCCAGTACAAATACCACTGCCCCTTCCCATTATTGTTACAATCACAAACTGCATGACAGCTGTTTTGCATAGGCAAACTCTGATAACAAGGTGAGGGAGGCTGGAGAGTAATGTTACTGGAAGAGCAGTCCTTGCACTAGCTGCCCCGGCCTGGGCATTCCCTGGAAGTGCGTTAGAGAACAAGTAGCATAGATGGTGGGTAGAAAATAGACAGGGGGAGGGCAAGAATAGTGTGGGAAATGTAGAAGCTAAAGAACTTATGACACATGGGCATGAACTAAAGGGGGGGAATGTGGGTGGGAGGGGGTGTGCAGGGTGGAGGGGAGTGATGGGGGAGAAATGGGACAACTGCAACAGCATAATCAATAAAATATATTTAAAAAAAGGAAAAAAAAAAAAGAAAATTCATGAGTTCCGCTCTGTTCTACTGGATCAAAACCTCTGGAGATGGGACTCAGGAAGCTTTGTTTTAACCTCTGCTTTATATTATTAGAATCCCTGTACATAGAAACAAGTGCTCAAACTAGGAGCTTATTGAAGTTGCAGGGTCTTTAAAAGTTAAATAACAACAACAGCAGCGACAAACCCTGAAGTGAGTCAATATGATTAAATACAAAAATAAAGGAAAAAGGAGCTAACCAATATGTGAAATCTCATTTTTTACAGTCTGGGCATTTCTTGTTCAAAAGTTATACATTCTATGCATTTCCAAGATCCTGTGGCAATCTCTCAGTCTGCTGTTTCTATTACTTTAGTTAAGTAGTATCTAGATTATTCTGTTCTCTCACAATTTGTCACAAGCCAAATTAATCGTATCTGCTGAACAGAGTGTATCATTAATGGCTTCAAAAAGATATTATTAGATTATGAAGAGTACACTTCTGTGGTTTGATATCTATGGTGCAAATCTTCATTTCAATACAAGCCGTTGGGGTACATTAAGCTGTCAAGATGTAGAGATTTAAAGAAGAGGGCAAGATCAAGGTTTTATTTAATATATACCAGGAGCACAATATGAAAATGAATGTAAACTTCCAACTCTATTTTTTCCAAGACATCTTTTCCTCACCACTGATTTGATTATGCAGGCAATTACTTCATTCATGTATTTATTCTCCCATTTAATCCTTATTAAAATCTTGTTATGAGCCAGAAGTTGAAGTTCTGGAAAGGTAGACTGAGACTACCTGGGCTAGCAGTGCCTTTCCTGCTAAGCAGTTGGGGTTTTACCTTATGAACATGGAGTATATTTCATTTTGTGCCTTAAAATGAATGCCAATGGTCGTGCAGAGGACAGGCTGAGTGTGGAGAGACTGGAGGCAAGAGGATCATGCGGAACAGCTAATGAGCCCCTTCACGAGCAGAGGTCAAACAAAATATAATGTAAAACATATCATTAGTCTTAGTATTGTCTTTAGAAATCAGCTTGATTTTAATGATCATTTAGGAAATTAGGGGAACCAGTAGTGCCAGCATTCAGCAAACAGCCCTGAAATAAAACAAAAGGACTTAGAGATTGGAGGGGAGAGAGGAATGAAGGCAAATGGGCAGAATTCCAAAACACATCAGCTGTTTCTACACCTGTGAAATGAGGCGTGCCTGCCTGATTCACAGTGGCCAGTGTATGGATTCTTCATTACTAATGCATGTGATGAATGACTGATGAGATCACAGAAAACAGTGTCTGCTAAGAAGCAGTCAAACGATTGGGTTATAACATTGGGTATGCTTTCAGACCTAGCCCAGAAAATCTCCACTGAGACAGCCCTTGAAGAAGTGTAAGATCTCAACATATTGCTAATGCTCACCATTTAGCCAACTTCTAAACTGGTCTCTTTACAAACATTTAACTTTTAAATACATAATATTGACAATGAGAATAATTACCCATGATATCCCATTGTTATATTGTCCACTATGTTAAAAATTCATGGAAGCAAAGAAGATAGGGAAGGATTTTTAAAGATCATGTGGTCCAAATCCCTGTTTCATCTGCATATCAATTGGTTTAAAAAAATTACTGAAGCTCAATACGTGATATATTTTTAGTTGTATCAAATAAAATAAAATATATTCATTTAAAAAGCAAGTAGTTTCTCCCTGACCCATCTTTTCTTTTCTTTTTTTAAATTTTATTGAATTTATTGGGGTGACACTGGTTAATAAATTTATATAGGTTTCAGGTGTACATTTCTGTAATATATCATGTGTGTATCATATTGTGTGTTCACCACCCCAAGTGAAGTCTCGTTCCAGTACCACCTATCCCCCTTTTACCCTCTTCTACCTCCCCAATCCCCCTTCCCATACAGTGATCACAATACTGTTGTCTGTGTCTATGAGGGTTATTTTCCTTTGCTTAATCTCTCACCTTTTTTGCCCAGCCCCTCAACACCCTCGCCTCTGACAGCTGTCAGTTTGTTCTCTGTACCTAAGGGTCTGATCTACCTATTTTAGGCAAATGGAATTTATGCTTTGAGACATAATACATCCATTCACAGGAAGTACTAGAAAAGTGGTTTAGAAATTCTTAAAGCAAGAAGCCAATTTTCAAATCTTTTAAAAGCATTTCTTGGAGAAAAATGAATGGGAATATAAAATAGATGAGAAATTATGTAATAGGCCCATTAATACTCCATGCATAGACTTACTGAATGGAAAACAGGCTGAAAATTCACCACGAATGCTATTAATAAAGATTTTCATTTGAAGTTTAGATGGAAATGCCTTAAAAAAAGTTGGTGTCATTCCAAAGAAAAACTGTTATATTTTTTATTAAGTTACCTTTATTTATATGGTAGAAAGAGGCTAACACTTCAGAAGAAGATGCATTCCTAATACAGTTCTGTTTCACCCTTACCTAGGTTTATGGCTTAGCACTCACTCAAATACAAATTCCCAGGGAAATTCAGAAAAGACTATTAAGTTATCAATGACTGGAGTAGGAGTAATAGTATTCCATTCTACTTCTTGGACATTACTATATCTCTTTGCTTATCTCATCTTAGAATAACTCTTCTCATTCATATTGATAATGAAGAAAATACTTTAAACTCATATCCTCAGACACTTGAGGCATCAGAACCCAAACAAATTCCAGGCAGAACCTGAGAACATATTTTTAGAACATCTTGTTCTCAATACCTTTTTCTAAAACATATTTTATTGATTATGCTATTACAGTTGTCCCATTTTCCCCCTTCACTCCCCTCCATCCTGCACACCCCCTCCCACCCACATTCCCCCCTTTAGTTCATGTCCATGTGCCGTAAGTTCTTTAGCTTCTACATTTCCCACACTATTCTTGCCCTCCCCCTGTCTATTTTCTACCCACCGTCTATGCTACTTATTCTCTGTACCTTTTCCCCCTCTCTCCTCCTCCCACTCCCCTGTTGCTAACCCTCCATGTGATCTCCATTTCTGTGTTTCTGTTCCTGTTCTATTGTTTGCTTAGTTTGCTTTTGTTTTAGGTGTGGTTGTTAATATCTGAGTTTGCTGTCTTTTTACTGTCTTATTTTTTATCTTCTTTTTCTTAGGTAAGTCCCTTTAACATTTCATATAATAAGGGCTTGGTGATGATGAACTCCTTTAACTTGACCTTATCTGAGAAGCACTTTATCTTCCCTTCCATTCTAAATGACAGCTTCACTGGATAGAACAATCCTGGATGTAGGTCCTTGCCTTTCATGACTTGGAACACTTTTTTCCAGCCCCTTCTTGCCTGTAAGGTGTCTTCTGAGAAGACAGCTGACAGTCTTATCGGCACTCCTTTGCAGATAACTCTCTCCTTTTGTCTTGCTGCTTTTAAGATAATTTCCTTATCTTTAATCTTGGGTAATGTAATTTTGACGTGCCTTGGTGTGTTCCTCCTTGGGTCTAACTTCTTTGGAACTCTCTGAGCTTCCTGAACTTCCTAGAAGTCTATTTCCTTTGCCAGAATGGGGAAGTGCTCCTTTATTATTTGTTCAAATAACTTCCATCTGTTGCTCCTCCTCTTCCCCTTCTGGTACCCCTATAATTTGGATGTTGGAACGTTTAAAGATGTCCTGGAGGTTCCTAAGCCTCTCCTCATTTTTTTGAATCCTTGTTTCTTCCTTCTTTTCTGTTTGGTTGTTTCCTTCTTCCTTCTGGTCCACTCCATTGATTTGAGTCCCAGTTTCCTTCCCGTCATTATTGGTTCCCTGTATATTTTCCTTTATTTCACTTAGTGTAGCCTTCATTTGTTCATCTAATTTGTGAGCAAAATCAACCAATTCTGTGAGCATCCTGATTACCAGTGTTTTGAACTGTGCATCTGATAGGTTGGCTATTTCTTCATCGCTTAATTGTATTTTTTCTTGAGCTTTGATCTGTTCTTTCATTTGGGCCATTTTTTTTTTTTGTCTTGACATGCCTGTTACATATGAGAGGTGGAGCCTTAGGTGTTCACCAGGGCTGGGTAACACAAGTCACTATGTTGTGATGCTGTTTGTGGCGCAGGGGTCTGAGAGGGAACAATGGTGCTTGCTCTGCTCTCTGCCTGATTTCAGTCATTTCCCCCGCTTCCCACAAGCAAACTGGGCCCTTCTGGTGCTGATTCCCATGTGGGTGGGCTTGTGTACATTCTAGGACCCTGTAGGGCATTCTAGAACCCCTGTGGGTTTCCTTGGAGAGCCAAGGAACTCTCCTGTGAGGCTGGAAGTTTCTCCCGATGCCTCAACCCCCATAGGTGTTTTCAATTGGTGTTTTGAGGCTTTATTTCCCTGCGCTGTGACCCTGGGTTGTGCAGTCTGTCTCGTTCACCTGGTTTATCTGCAAGCAAATGTGGGACCACCAGATCCTCCAGCTGCCTTTTGTGTTGCACCTGACCACAATCTGCTACCTCGCTGGGTCTACCAGCTGCTGCTTTGCGTACTCAGGGTCCACAAGCCGCCACTTTGATGCCAGCCCTCTTTGCCCGGCTGCTCTGCCCAACTCCGCCCTTCCTACCGGACTGGATGAATATGTCTTAATTCCTTGGTTGTCAGACTTCCATACAGTTTAATTTTCTGTCAGTACTCGTTTTTTGTTTTTAAATTGTTGTTGTCCTCCTTTTGGTTGTGCGAGGAGGCGCAGTGTGCCTACCTACGCCTCCATCTTGGCCGGAAGTCCAGAAAATGGCCTCAAGATCTTTTTGAACATCTTAAGTATGAGAACCACTAAGAAAAATTGCTTCATATTTTCTTTTATTCAACCTGCAAGCATTTATTAACTATTTTAATACATGCCTACAAGTAGTTAAACTAGATCTTTTATTCACTTCTGTAAAAAAAAAATCTTCTGATTATATAACTTATCACTTCATAAGTTATATAAATGTTTAATCACTATGTTGTATACCTGAAATGAATATAACCTTGCATGTCATCTGCAATTGAAAAATTTTTAAAAATCTTCTGACAATTACAGTTTTAGCACTACTTGGAAATGCATTTATACGTATCCACTTCAGTCCAACGAACATTTATTGAGCACCTACTTTGAGCTAACTATCATACTAGACAAAAAGATATGCAAAATGGTCAAGACATGGTACCTTCCCACAAGAATCTCCAAATCCTGCCCTGGCCATGTTTATTGAGTGTCATCCTGTACACAAGGAGGTTGTGGATCCCACCCCTGGTCAGCACACATGTGAGAGGAAGCTGATGTTCCTCTCTCACATCTATGTTTCTCTCGCTCTTTCTCTTTCTCTTCCCCATCCCTTTCTCTCCCTCCCTTTCCCTCCCTCCTCTCTCTAAAACCAATAAGCATGTGAAGATAAAAAAATCTCCCAATCCAATGTGGAAGCAGACACATAAAAGGTTATTTCAATACAGTGTAATTGCATGGAGATTTCACTCTATTGGAATATAGTTCCAAAACAGAAGCCAAGGGGCAGGGTACAATAGAGGTGTAGAAAGGGGCCTGGGGTTCTGGAGGCTCTGGCCCATGTGAATCCCACATGACTACATGGAACAGCTTCTCTCCCCAGAAAATTTCCAGGGCTCTGCTTCTCCCGGGGAAAATGTGTAGGGAGAGAAAGGAATGAAGAAGTTGTATCCAGTCTATGTTTGGTAGGCAAAAATTGGTCTATGAGGGACCCTGCTGATATAATCAAAGTATTCAATCACTCATTCATTCACTCATTCTCTTAGTGAGATTTTGTTGAGTATACCAAGCACCAGAGGTATGATAGTGCATTTTGTATTAAAACAAAAACAGTAGCTCATAATCTGGCCTCCAGCTCTAAATTGCTTTGGTGTAGTGTGATGCACTCAAGGTTAATTTTAGAAGTTAATGGTCTGGTAGTCATCACATCCAGAGTAGCAAACTAAGCTGCAAGAACTACCCAATGAGGTGACCAGCAGAATATGTGAGATCAGGACTCTTTCTGACAATCAGAAATAGTCTCTGTGGGTACCCCATCCCTCCCCATGCTCCTTCAAATACCACCCCACTTCTAGGAGGAAGGTAAAAGTTTGATTTTTTTCTATAAAATAGCTTGGTAGATTCAGAATTCTAGAACATTTGAGACGGGAATTCAAAGTGTTATGGTCTCTAGTCTATTCAGCACAGATATGGCCCATCCTGAAGGCTTTCTATCTGGGATGGGCAAAAAATCATCATTGCTAATGATCATAGCACTCTTGATTCGGCTTCAAAATCCTCAGCAAAGCAGACCAAGGAGCCATGACCATGACCATTTGAATGTGGAACCCAAGATAAAGTCTTTTTGCCACTGCTGGTTTATGCACACTAGTGAGGTGGCTTCATAGCCATGCATGAAAATTAGTTTTAGTCTCATTCTATTGCCATAGTAAATCAATATCTATCTATCTATCTATCTATCTATCTATCTATCTATCTATCTCCCTCTCCCTCTCCCTCTCCCGCTTCCCTCCCTCTGTCCCTATCCCTCTCCCTCCCAATTAACTGGACTTCAGTGCTAAGTAGTGGTGGACAGAAGAGGTATTTTTCATTAAAACTAATGAAGTTATTTCCCAATTTTATTGGTGTCCACTTCTAATGTTTTACTCAGCCTTTTCAGTGGGCAAATCTTTAGTTCACTTTCCAATTAGTAAATAATAAATGGACAATTTTTCAAGGCTGTAAAGGTAACAGCTATTATAAGAATGGGTCTTTTCAAATTATGCTGGTGCCATTAATTTGAAACCAGACCTTCAAGTGTCTCTTGGCCAGAGCAGCAGCAGCCTTCACCTTGGCCTTTCTGCTCTAACAGGGAGCCAGAGTACTGAAGTATAATCACTCTAATAAGATATTTTTAGATTATTAATTTAGTGCTTTCAAATGTATGAGTGATTTGGGCAGAAACAAATCTCAGCTGGAAACCCTTTCCAAATATGTCTCTCTCTCTCATGTATATTTCTATCTGTCTGTCTATATGTATGCACATGCATGCACACACACACACACACACACTACCTAAAGAATGCTGTTCATTAGGATATTTGGCAGCCAAATAAAACTAACTTGGATGAATTTTTAGAAAGCTCATTATTACATTTTAATAGAAAACAAAGAACCATATATGTGGAAAGGCCCACCAGAGAGTTTAAACCATTTGCCATTTTATTATTCACTCATTCATTTACTCATTCATCCAGTAAACATTGAGTGTTTAATGTGTGCAAAAATAATATTAAATAATTCTTTAAAATTTGTGGACAAGAAGAATCAGTGATTGGCTCTTATAATTTGCTCTAATGCTTAACAAATGGTACTTGTAAGGAGATTTCTCATCATATATAATACAAAACTATTTTCTCATGTACAAATACATTTACTCAGCAAAGAAGAACCAGACAATACACTATTTATAAAACTCAGACATGCCTGGAACACGGTTGTGAAGAGATGACTATGAAGATAGACAGTGATTTCTACCAGAACGTAATGGAACTTGTAAAACTGATTTGTCCTTCAAACAGACCCTTTAGGAAATTAAAACTTCATTTTAATATATTGTCCACTGTTCAAAAAGTTTTGGGACTGCCTTTTGGATCCAACTCCACAGAGGTTCTTTTGAATGGTAAATCCTAGTCCTTTGAGACGAGGCTCAATCATTTTTATTCTGAGAGAGACAATATAGTTGAGTGGAAACAGGCCTGGACATAGGAGTGTGGATTGTTTTTTCTGGCTCTGGAGTTTGGGTTGCTTATTATAGCTCTACATTAACTAGATTTGTGAAATCTAGCCAGTCACTTAAACTCTCTGGGCCTCAATTTCCTCATTTACAAAATGAGGTAAGTAGCTAATAAGTTTTTTTAATTTAAAATTTGTTTTTAAAGGTTCTTTTTAATTCTAAGAATTTCCATGTATTAAAAGCTGTACTTTCCCTGCCAACTGATTGAGAAAATGCTTATTTTGCCTAGTTTCATTTGTCTCTGCAATGACTCAGCAACCCTGAGATGCAGGGACCACAAGTTACAAGATGCAGGATAAAGAGGCTCTAAAATTTGTGCTTCAGTGAATTATGTACTCATGGAGGGCATTATTTAATACATGAATGAGAAGGTATTTTTTGGCTATGACTCACGGAGAAAAAAAGAACCGAGGACTTATAACAGATTAAGTGCAATAATCAAGGGCTACTTACCACTTTAGAAAATCAGTCACTACCACTTTTCAGATGCAAAACATTAGTATATTACCTTCTACCCTATCCATGTATATAAACAAGTACCAATAACTATGTATTCAAATAATTCTATTAATAAGGAACATCATGGGAATTTAAACAATTAGCAAGAGGTGGCTCACCCTGTGATTTTCGAATACATGGAAACTTGCTGTCAATATGTAGAACTACAAATGATTTATGTATTAACCTTGTATTCTGTGACTTTGCTAAAATTACTAGTTTTGTTAATTGTTTTGTAGATTCCTTAGGATTTTCATTGTAAACAATCATTTCATCCACAAGTACAGTCAGTTTTATTTCTCCTTATGTTATGCCTTTTATTTTTCTTGTCTTAGCATATTATTTAGAAACTCTGATACTATGTTCAATAGAAGTGGTAAGGTGGACATCCCTGAAGTTCTCAATATTCATGGGAAATCACTCAATATTCCATCCTTAAATATATTAGCTATAAGTTTTTTCAAAGATGTCTCCTCTCCGATTAAAAGAATTCCCTTCTATTCCCAATTTGCTGACTTCTTTTCATGACCTGAAGTTGAATTTTTATTTTTTTGCAATTGTGGTCACAGAACAAATTCTACAAGATTTCAAGCTTTTAAAATTTATTAATACTGGTGTTATGGCTGAGCGTACAGTTTATCTCGATGGGGATCTCATGTGTACCTAAAACAATGTGTGCTGTTCAGTGGCTGGATACTATGTTCCAGGTATGTTTATTGTTCCTCCGATCTTCTAGGTCCTTACTGATATTTTGTCTAGTTTTTACATCAAATACTGAAAAAGGATTGTTAAAATTTACAGCTATGAGTGTGAGTTTTTCTATTTGTGAATTTCTATCCCTTTATTTCTGTCAATTGTTTGACTCATGTATTCTGAAATTTTTCATTAGGTATATATACATTCATTATTTTTATGTCTTCCAACGAGTTGATCCTTTCCTCACTATGGAGTGTTCCTCTCTAACTCCGGTTATACTCTTTGTCTTCAAGTCTACTTTAGTGAGTGTTGCTGAAGTCACTCCAGCTTTTTTAGGGTTAGTATTTGGGTGGTAAATATGTTTATGTCCTTTATTGTCAACCTATCTGTGTCTTTATTGTTTAAAAGCATCTTGTATAAAAATAAAGTATGTTCACTTCTACTCAAATAATGAAAACCCCAGCTGACTCTTTCTGTAAAGGTAAGAGTCCTGTAGTATAAAAATTACCCTGTTTATTCATCTCAGAAATTCAGCATCTCTGACATTTTCTCTTAACACGGGACACACTTGTACATGAACTCTTCACAGAACATAATGTGTTTATAGTCAGGAAGGCTAAATTGGTAGGATCTGAGAATAGTACCTTGGCTTCCAAAATATATGAGAGCCAATTTAATTTGAATTTATATATTTGGTAATTACTTAGGAGATTCAAATTATAGCTGTATCTGCATTTTCTCAAGGAACTGGCTTTTTCTATTAAAGACATTAAGGGGTTTGGGCCTGGAAATTAAGGAAATACAGTAGTTTCTACTTGGGTGAATGACTGTACAGAAAATATAAGATGCTAACACTGGGAAAGCCTTTGGCACTCATCCTTATCAAATGTTCTGGGGAAATGAAACCAATGTACGCTGGCATAGAAGGATAAAGATATAGTTACTTAACCACTACATGCAGCACATTATAGGGCTGTGAGAAAGACAAAAACAGACGCAAGATTCTGCTTTAATAAACTTGTAACTGTGCCGTACATTTTTCTTCTGCCTCTCCAGCCTCACTCCCCACCGTTCTCACTCAACTCTGTGCCCTGGGAGATTCACTCCTTCTGGAATGAATCAATGGGTTCTCTCACCCTTTGGTTTCCAGGTGTTTTTGGTGTTGGTTGGTAAACATCAGCCAGGAGATCAGAGAAAGGGAGGTGACGAACATGTGAACACTTATTCCCTTGGCTTGCGTCCTGGGGGGTCACCTGAGGCTGGCCACTTCCCTCTACTGAAAGCTGAGGCTCATGTAAGGAAGCCTTCTTCATGTATCTGTCTTTTCTTCTAGCTTCAGGTAACTGCTCCCCCATCTTGAATCTGTAGGCCTGGGGATGGTAGCAGATGCCATTTTTACCAGCTTCGTGACATTGAGCTGTCTTTCGTGGTGTCCTCATGTTTTATTTACACCTTTTCAATGGTTCCTTTCTTAAAGACTCTTCTGCTTCACCTCTTTGGGTGCACCCTGTCTTTCCTGGTGGAACCTGACCAACACAGCAATCTGATGGACCAGCAGTTAACAATTTAAGGTACTATGTGAAAAGGGCCATGTAAATGTTACAGGCAGTAACGTAGTTTGCTACATAAGCTGAGAGTAGAGGGGAATCTCCAAGGCTTGGGATCCTATGGGAAGGTGTCCAGGAGGAGGTGAGATATGATAAGCAGTGAGAAATGACTATCAAGGAGACAAATAGTGAGGAAACAAGGACAAAATGTGTTCAGGGGATGGCAGTAAGACAAGGCAAGTCTGACTCAGGTCACACTGCGTGGGAATTCCACAGAAACCCAATAACCTCATGACACTAATACTGAGAATACACCTTATGTAAAACTCCTCACTTTCTTAGTAATTTTGTTCTCACTCGAGAAAGGAAGCGTGAAAATTAGTGAAGATGACATTATTGGGATGACTGTGGGTGTGCTCTAATTTTGGTTCTTTGGTATTATTAGTAGCAGCTTGCGTGTTTCATAACTATGGCAACATGTTATGGATGAACGTTGAAGTTAAAGGTTGTTAACTTAGTAACATGTAGACTCTTGGGTTCCACTCCCCAGAAATTCCAATCCAGTAATTCTGAGAAGGGACTTACACAATCTGCATTTCTTAACAAAGCATGTACCTGATTCTGATACAAATGCCTTAAGGAGAAACCTGTTTGTGGACAATAAGTGGTACTAAAGGCTTTCAATCAGAGGAACTCATTAATTGACAGTGGCCTTTTAGAAAGATTCATCAGGACAGGAGATAGACAGGATGTGGAGAGAATAAGGACCAGAAGGTTAGATGACTGAAGACTCTAGCAGGCCAAATAGATTGGAGTGCGTGCCTGGGGTGAAAAGACTAGGAAGAAAGGAAATGCAGGGAAGGGGCAGATCTGAGCGAAGTGAACAATGGGCAGGATGTTTTTTTATTGAGCGCCATGGTGTGGTGGTTTAAAACATGTTGACAGGTTGTTGGGGGGGTTTGACACTCCTCTTACAAAAATACAGTGGATTCTAATCCCTCCTTAATTACGGGACAGCCCTAGTGACTCTAAAGAACAGAAACTGGCACCAGTGGCAAGTGGCATTTGAAGCTAGGACAGAAAAGGTGGCGGGGCCTCCTCCTGGCCCTCTTCGGTCACATGCAGTTGGAGCCCTGAGCTGCTGTGAAGTCCAGCCACGCTGAGAGCTCCACGTGGCAAGATAAGAAGAGCTACCCAAGTACCTGGAGCTGTTCTAGCCCTCGGCTGTTTTGAGTCTTCCAAATCAGGCATCCAGACATCTAGGAAGCCTGACTCCAACCACCACTTAAATGCAACATCACTAGATATCTTGAATCGAAACCAGCCGCCTGAGCATTTCTTAATTTCCAGATCCACGGAAAGCATGTGAAGTTATACCTATTGTTGTAAGTTTTAAGCCACTAAGTTTGGGGTGATTTGATATGAAGCAACATTACCTAATTTACATGGCAAAGTAAGTGATAACTGATTTTTTCTTTGTATGAAATTTGGAAACTGTCATTTCATTTTATATATGGCCATTATAAAAATCTCATCAACCTTTTAACTTTAATGGTCTTTTGTAGTCATACTACATCACAATAAAAATAAGTGAATTATCATCTAGTAATATATTCTCAATTTTAAAACCTAATTATTAAATAATTTATAATTTATTATTAAATAAATTCAGGGGAATGCATCTATATTTTCTTTAATGTTTTGAATGAAAGTACTAATGCTTAGGGAAAAAATGTGTAATTAAAATTAAATCACTCCCTGTTATGAGCAAATCAAATCTGCCCCCCAAAGGAATAGGCAATCAAATTATAAGTCTTTCAAATCAATCCACCATGCAAATATGATAATAACCCTCTAAAGATGGGTTTTCTTTGATCTCTAAACTTTTATAAAAAACTATATGTATTTGAGAATTTTCATATAGTCTCTCTCACTCAGACTCTGAACTTAACTCTATTTTTAGACTCCTTTTAAATGGCAAAGTGGAGGTTACATTGCAGACCCTAGAGAACATCACTACTAGAAAAAGAAAAAAGTTTAAAATAGTCCCACATTCCTGCTCCAGAAGTCTCACCCTCTTTTTGTCTCCCAACGCACTGAATAATGGAATCTACAAAGGCCAAGGGCCCTGTGTGGCCGTGGGCCACACCCCCTCGGAGGCACAATTCCTGGAGCCTTTATTTCTCACGCTCGAAGCCTGAAGGGATACAAATGAGTAAGAGTGGCATTATTATAGGGATAATACAATATTAATCCCTATTTGGGTCCATTACTTTATTTGAAATAAATACTCCCCAAGCACTGGTGAAGGCTAAGGTGTCTTGATGGGCCCTTTAAAGTCCCTTCTTTTCCTTCCACTCGACCACCCCGCTACAACCCAAGTGGGAACACTTAGTGCCTGCCATGACTAGGCACGCTACTTTGACTCGCAAAACCATAACATACATCAGAAAATAAACCATGGTGAACTGCTGATTGAAACAAGAGCTTGGATTTGTGTTAAAGAAGCCTCTACTTCAGTTATTCTCCCAAAGATCTCTAAGTGCTTTCATTGCACATACTTAACTCCCTAGTCCATGATTCCTTAAGAAGGATACATGCACACCAGGGGGTGGCTCAAGATAAAGTGAGTGAAGCAAGAAGTATTAGATCTCCTGTTTAAACTAATCTTTACAGCCCTGGCTGGTGTAGCTCAGTGGATTGAGCGCAGGCCTGCAAACCAAAGGATCGAGGTTTGATTCCCAGTCAGGGCACATGCCTGGGGTGCAGGCCAGTTCCCAGCAATGGATGCACGAGAGGCAACCATACATTGATATTTCTCTCCCTCTCTCCTACCCTTCCTCTCTAAAGATAAATAAATAAAATCTTTAAAAAATTAATTAATTAATCTTTACAAATCTGACAGGAGAAATTAAGCTTCACAAATATCTACTATATAGGCTGACAGAGTGACCCTCACTAGGTCAGACCTCTGTGTAGGGTCTACATAGCATTGTGAGGTATTTCTTCGTGTGTGTGTGTGTGTGTGTGTGGTGAACAGCAATTACCATCAGGCACAACGGTGACAAGAGGAGGACAAAAAGCTCTATAGGCTATGGACTCCAGTGCATTGTCAGGGCCAGGCTGGGGTGGAACTGGTGGGAGGGGGTGGCTGCCGGGAACTGGGAGCACCCACACTCCTAAGGACAGCAGCACTGCTCAGATATAGGAATAGGGACTGGGAGCAATCACATCTCCAAAACTCCCAAGATAGAAATCTGCTTTTTGCCATGAAATCTCTCAATTTTAGAATTTGGTGAAAATTTAGAAAAACTCTCTGAAGCCCACATTTAGCCTGAGTGCTTCTAGTCTACAACCTCAAGATTAGAGAAAGCTGGTGGTCTAAAATATCTGTATCCCCTCCCTCGGAATCTTAGCTCTGCCTTCACTTGCTGGTGCCTTTAGGCAAGTTCCTCAACTTGTCTGAGCTTCAGTTTCTTTACCTGTAAAGTGGAATAACAACAGCTAATGTTGGGGAGCAAAGTGATAACACAATAAAAATCATTCTAAACTGTGTATATTCAAATATAAATCTCCAGGAACAATATACTTTGCTTGGCTTGTACCAAAAACAAAATAAAAGGTATAGGAACAATGGAAAAATGGGGTCAGTTGAATACCACTTGGTATCTATAAATACAATAGAAAGTAAAAGTCTGGATTTTTGGGACATCTGGTTCACAGAAATGTAAAATATAGATTTTTTATTATACTTGGAAGAAAACCAACATTATCATCAAGGAAGTTCTGCAGAGGGCTCAAACAAGACAGCTGGGGGCACCAATCCACTCCTTCATGGAAACCACACTAGGTGGACACACCAGCCTAGCCAGGAGAAGGAAGGAGGCGGCTCTGTGGGACCACCCTCGGGGAGGGAGAGTCTGAGAGGGAAGCTGCAGGGAATCAAAGAGGGTGCACAGAATGGAGGGGATTTTGGTTTTTTTAAATATGTAAAACCAAGATATGCATTGAGAACACCACCACTGATCAGAGGGTTCCAACTGCGTCCGCCCCCACAGTGTGAATGTCTCAGGACTCCCACTGACAGGTCGATGGAGTGGTTTCCAGCCATTTCTAGCAGGAGAAAATTTCTTCCAGTAGAGTCGTACCTGGAACCTCTGGACATAAAAGCAGAGCTGTTCTGGGCTGTCTGATCACCTCGAGGTAGCCTCTACAGGCTCCAGCAATTTTTTTTTTTTACAAATAGCCCCTAGAAGAAATCTGAAGTCCCCTTTGCCTTCAAAGCCTCTGACAAAAAGGAGGGAAGATTTGGCGAGGGCCCTTCCACTGTAAAATCCATGAAGTGTTTATCCTCAACATGTTGAATAGTCATAGTCCCTTCCTTTGCTTGAGTGGGTACTATGAGCCATGAGCTGTACCAAAAACTACAGGTAGTGACCTAATTTAATCTTAACAACAATCTTGTGAGGTATGATTATGCTCATTCTTCAAAGGAAAATACTGAGGTATCAACAGGGCCAGTAAATTAGCCGAAAGCACGCAGTAAATGAGAGCTTAAAATGCACTCTTCTCCACTGGCATTATAACCAATGCCACTGATTTCTATGAGGATCTGAGAAACTGAACTCAGTATCACTTTTCATGCAGTCACTTGGTTCCTTCCTTTTCTGGATATCCATGTTTGTTTATTTATTTACCACTCCAAGTCAACAGACATTTAATAGAAGCCAGTACAGTAAAAGAACGTGCTAAGTTAGCAGGACAGGGTTAGGGTCAGGGGAGTGCTTAGCAGTGAGAAAGGAAGACGAATGGAAGAACATTTACAACATGAATGAGGCGACTCTGCCCCAAAGAGAACAGAACAGGAACCTGTCTGAGATAGAGACAGACAGACAGACAGACAGACACACTCACAAACATTCTACAAAGATCAACTGAGCAGTAAGAGGAGCTGGTTAGAAAAAAAGTAGCTCGTTCATAATAATAGAAAAACTATAACTACATGGGACAAAGCTAACAAAAATGTACTTTTCCATGGAAAACTATAAAACTTTATTTATTGAAGAACATCAAGCAAGAGCTGAATAAATGAAGTGATATGGCAATGTTTATGGATGTGAAGACATCAGTTCTCTGAAAATTAATCTATGTGTAATATAATCTGTATTGAATATAATCTGTATTGAAATTCTAGTAAAAATATGAAGTCTTGTGTGGGCCTGACAAACTGATTCTAAAATTCATAAAGAAGAGTTAATGGAATGTCATAGCCAGTTTAGAAAAGAAAAAGAAGAGGAGGGGATTGTCCTTTGGACATCAGGTTATAATTTAGAGTTCTACAATTAGAACCATGATATTGGCACAGAAATACATGTGCAGACAAAAGAAGCGAGTAGTGAAATCATAGAGTAGGCCCTCATCTATACAGGAATAAGTGACTTCAACGGGGAAAAGGTGCACCAGCCAACAAGTGATCTTTGAAGCCCTGGATGCATTCTTCATATCCAGTTAAAACATACAGGAAAATTCTATCTCTACCTCACACTATATGCAATAATTAACGCAGATAAATACTAACACAGATAAATCTTCAAAACAAAACTAAAAATAACAAGAGACTACAGGGAACACTTTCTTAAACACTAAATGCAAAAGCTAAAAGTAAAATGCTAAGAAATTTACCACATTAAAATATAAAATTTCTGTAGGATGAAAGAGTATGATTCAATAGGAATTATGTTTCTCAGATATAATTGAGAAAAATATAAGCGAAAGAAAATATTATCAAGATACGTAGCAAAGGATTAGTATCTTGAATGTTCAAATCAATAATAAAAACACAAACAATCCACCAGGAAAAAAAGGGGCCGAGTTTATGCTCTGGCAATTCTCAAAAGAAGAGATACAAATGGCCATCAAACACATTTTAAAAATGTCTCAGTTCACTAGTGATTATGAGAATTCAAATTAACATGGCTGAATACAAAAACATTTTTAATCCATTAGATAACCTAAAATAGAAAGATCTGAAACTAAGTATTGGTGACATGTGGGGAAACAAGCAAAATGTAATTTTAAATTCATAAGAACACTGTTTAATATATTAACAAAATCTAAAATATATATTTAAAACTACACAAACACACACACACACACACACACACACACACACATCTTTCCTTTATCCTAGGAAGTCCATTTCCAGAAATATTTCTGAGAGATCTTTCTGGCATATGCAAAGGATTTTGGTCATAATGCTGTTGGTTATAGCAGAAATTTTAAAACAAAATGAAAGTCTACTAATAAAACATATTTACAGAATGTAATATTATGAAACAGTTATAAAGAATGAGTTAGGTCTATAAGTATCAACACAGATACAGCTCAAAAACAGAATGCACAGGGAAACAAATTATGGGATGATGTAAATAGCACTGAGAAAATAGCTAAAGCAGGTCACTGTGAGAAACTGGAAGTAGCCTAGCATGTAGAATGCATATGTAGATACATAAAACTAGAAAATTAGCTGGGACCAGGTAATTGAAATAGTGTGTGTGCGTGTGTGTGTGTATTTAAATATTGATTTGGTGTAGTTTTCCCTCCTCCATTTTCAATAATAGTGCTACAGAGTTCTTACTGGTTTTAGCTTTTTTACTGTTCAGTTAATAAATCCTCAGTATAGAAATCTAGCTTTTCTTCCCACTCCTATCCAGTGGAATATGGAAGTCTATAACCTTTAAGAAAAGCATCTTGCTCAGGTTTTGACTGTGGACTCTGGCCATTGGTGAACTCTTGGCTCTGCAGTATGTCCAGTTGGTGGTGGGGAGGTCTTTCACTTCCCACTCTTGCCTGTCTTGGTTGCTTTCCCCTCACTGATCTGTTATCTTATTTTAACAATCAGGCCAAAGGTAAAATATTCAGATAGGCAGAAACTACTAAAAAATGCCAGGAGGAGAACAGGAGCCACGCCTTAGTGATAAGGAGTGTTCCCAGCCCCTCCCCTTGAAATGGTGTCCTGAGAGCAGGGAGAGCACAAGGCTTGGACTGAGAAGGAAGGGTGGGAAGGAAAGACAAGAGTTACACACAGCAAGTCACTGTGGTGGAAACCGCTGGCTGTCTCTCAGAGTCTGTGTCCCCTTCTTCCTTAATAACAGCTCTGTAGCCAGGGCCACACCTGACCAGAGACTGTATTTTCCAGCCTTCCCTGCAGTTAGGGTAAAGTCATGATGTGATCTAAGTTCTCCTCAGTGGGCTGTGAGAAGTGATGTGTGCTACCTGGGCGTCTGGGATTTAAGAAATTGAGGCTGTACCTGCCACTACAGCTGTAGGCTATTGGAAACATTTTATTACAGGAAAATGCAAAAGAGGAAAGAGGGCTAGAATAACAAAAACTGATTGGAGCCAGCCTGAATCAAAATGGCATTGAATATGACTTCCAGGAGACCCTGAGCCTCATTACACCCTGATTATAAACATTGGCTTGCTAACTGACACACCCCCTGACACCACGCCAGGTCCCACTTGGATTATATGAGGGAAGAAAAGGGTTGGTGGCCCAATTCTAGGAACTGACTGGTCCATTCCCTGAAAACTAACACATATGCCAGTAACAGGGAATGAATACAATATACTAATATAAAGCTACTCTATTAATCTTTGTAAATATTAAACCCAGCTTGATTCTCTAACCCGATTTTTCTCTCAAAACTAGAGTTTACATGCTAAAATTTGGGTGTGGTTTACTGGATTGAGTGTCAACCTGTGAACCAAAGTGTCACCAGTTCAATTCCCAGTCAGGGCACATGTCTGGGTTGCGGGCCAGGTCCCTGGTGGGGGGTGGGGGGTGAGAAGCAACCACACGTTGAAGTTTCTCTCCCTTGCTTTCTTCCTTCCTTCCCCCTCTCTAAAAATAAGTACATGAAATCCTTTTTTAAAAAGTTTCTTTTCTAAGTATATTTTACTAGAATTAACAGGTTCTGTTCCTGTATAAACCTAAGAAACAGCCTGACCTCGGAATCCCGCTAAGCTGACAAAAACCAGATGGCCAACTCAGGGACGCCAGCCATGAAGATGCATGTTGGGACCAGCGTGGATACTGCCCGCACTCCCACAGCCCCTCCCCATGATCTCTTTGTTCTGTTTTCCCTCTCCTCACTCCTCATAAAAACCTCTGCCTCTACTAAAATGTTAAGTTATAACCATGATTTAGTATCTCCCAGCTAGTAGTCAAAGTTATGTATTCTGTAACAAATCAATGTGCATAATCAACCTGCGCTTTCACCTCCAGCAAGTTCCTGTTGCAGTTGTGAAAAAATGCTGATGCCAGCAATAAACCACATGTGTCTGGGGAAAGGAGGAACGCTAAAGCTGGCAGCAAAACCACAGATAGTGGATTGAAGCAAATTGAAAGATAACATCAGAACAAAGGAAGTGGCCCTGACCCGGAGCCATGTGATTTCCTTTCAGCTCCCTCCCCTTCCTTCTGCTTCCTTCTCTCAAAAGAAACTGCGCGTACACAGTCCCCCTGGGAAGTTACCCCCTCCCAAATTCCCACCAACTTGCTATAAAAATCACTGGCTTGAACAGAGATTAAGCTGGGGTTTTGAGGATTGGAGTCCCCCATCTTCTCAAGATGCCAGGAATCAAATAAACCACTTTCCTCCTCATCAGCACCTGTCTCAAGAGTTTGGCTTTCATTGCAGCAGGCAACCAAAACTGGGTTCGGTTTCATGCCTCCCCCTCATTTTGCCCCCACCCCCTAATAATCTCCCCTAGACTTCTCTAGAACCAGAAGATGATCTGTGAGTTCAACTCCTGCTTCCCCATTCTCTGGCCATTGAATTAAAGCTTGTGCTGCTAACATCAAATGCAGAAAGAACCTTTACAGGGGTGTCCAACCTTCTGGCATCTCTGGGCCACGCTGGAAGAAGAAGAGTTGTCTTGGGCCACACACTAAATACATTGAGACACATAATTACACACACACACACACACACACGCAAATCTCATAATGTTTTAAGTACATTTACGATTTTGTGTTGGGCCGCATTCACAGCCAACCTGAGCTGCATGAGGCCCATGGGCCGAAGGTTGACACTCCTGCTAGAAGGACAGAGGGTCCCTCCTGGGGACTGGGTCCCACAGTGGGGGCCTGGGAGATCCTAGATTGGTAACATACATTCTGCATTCTTTTCTCCCTTCCAGCCAGCTGGAACCTGGCCATGGCAGTGACCCAGCTTTGACCACACAGATGTTCACCATGTTCCACGGCAGTGTTTCCAGCGTGTGCTCTTGAGACCCCTGGGCACTGCTGAGGCCCTTTCAGCAAGGCTACAGGTCAGAACTATTTCCATATTAACACTAAGAAATTATGTGTCTTTTTCACTGCTATTCTCTCACAAATATACAATGGAGTTTTCCACATTTACATGGTATCACAGCAGCTGGAATGCAAAAGCAGGCTAAGTACCCAGCTCGCTTCTATTAATCTAGAAATTAAAGAGATTTTTAAAAGTGTAAAGGCAATGCCTCTCTTGTTGCTGTAATTTTTTTATTTGGAAAATATGGTTGCTTTTCATAAAAATGTGTTATTTATGTTATCTGTATGGGTTTATTATTACTGTAAGATAAATTATTAAATATTTTAAAATTTGTTTTAGCTTCCTATATGGTAAATATCAACAGATGGGGTTCGTGTAAATGAAAGCTTTTTGAGATCTTTGATAATTGTTAAAAGTGTAAAGGGATCCATGACCAAAAAAATTTGAGAGCTACTGCCCTAGGGGTTGGAGGAGCAATGACTTGGAAAGAGCCTGCAGCATTTCTGAGTGGACATGAGGAATGAAGCTGCCCTGCACTCACTCACTCACAGTGAGGCTGTTACGTACAAGAGAAGTAAGTTTCTGTGTTATGTCACTATATCATTTTATTATGGTTTCTTGTACTTACCCTGAATTATATATATATATGTATGTATACACACACATACACACACATATATATAAGCAATAGTCATACAAGTGGGACATTAGTATATATAAAACTAAAATATGTGGCATTAGTTTGCGTGAGCAGGAGGGGTTCATAGATTTTAGGCTAGAAAGTGCATAACCCTTGTTATGTCATTGCAAAATATTCAGTACAACTACTACTTGTGATAACTTGGAAGGCAGGTGATGTTCCTATGGAGCCCACAGCTAGCGAAGAAGTGGCTAGAAAGAGCTAGAATGTTAGTTTGTGTTGACTGCACTCTGTTGCATGTAACAGCATATTACTTTAGGTAAACTCAAGAAAAAAATCGGCCAATTTACAAGTAGATAAAGAATAAATAAAGGCCGAAAATGCAAACTGCTTGTATACCACCAAACAGAAGAGACAAAGCTGTTATTGCTGAAAGGACTCCCATGTAGCCCTCTTCCACCCCCCCGCCCCGCCCCCCGCAAAAACAATGAACCAGCCGAGTCAAACCCAGACTATGTTATGTTTTTTATGTGGCCTCAAGGTAACGGCTATCAAAATGAGAAAACAGAGAAAGAAAGTGGTTTCACTGCTGCACCCAAGAAAGAACCTCGGGTGCAGTTACAGGCCGTGGAGCTAAGTGGACACAAAAGAGAAGACACTTACCAGATTTCTGAGCAATTGGTTTTACCCAAGTAGCCAAAACCTTGTATTTTTTTAAAAAATAGCTCCCAAGAAGTGTCATCACCAACACACCACTTTGATGGGGCTATACAGGACAACAGATGGCAGGAAATACTTCCCCAGGGGCCAGGGGCCTCGGAAGAGAATAGTCCGAGTTAGCCCGTGACAGGGAAGCAGGAGGTGCCGACAGACTAGCCCAGGAAATCACTCCGCTGCCCAGGCAAGAGCGCTCTGCCGTCCCCGCCTCACACCATTTGTTATTTGCTTTGGCTCAGTGACTACTACGTACAGGGTGGGGGGGAAGTAGGCTCACAGTTGTTCGTATGGAAAATAACACAATAATTAATAAGTAATAATACAGGAAGAAACTCTGTTTCACATGCTCACAACTGTCAACCTACTTTTGCCCACCCTGTATATTGCCACACTTCCCTTTTTCCATCAGAAGCCTTTATTCCACTCCTTTCCTGGTCTCGTTCTTTCCCTGTTTATTGATGGCAGGAAGGGAAGACAAGTTGATGTTTAGTTTATAGGTGGCTGAGTATGAGGAGTTGAAAACTGGGACAGAATAGGGAGAACTGAACTGCACGTTAAATAAGGAACAAATGGAAGACTTGTGAAGGACAAGGCATGAGACTTGGGGCTGTTCCTGACTTGTATCGTTTATAATAAACTGGTAAATATGAGTGTTTTCCTGAGTTCTGTGTATCAGTTTCAAATTATTGAAACTGAAGAAGCTGTTGTGGGAACCCCTGAATTCATAGCTAGTTGGGCAGAAGTGCGGGGGCCCCCGAGACTTGTGAATGATGTCTGAAGAGGGGGCCGTCTTGTGGGACAGAGCCATCACTCTGCAGGGTCTGCGCCAACTCTGAATAGTGTCAGAGTTGAAGTCAATTCTTGGGCACCTGGTTGGTGCTGGAGAACTGGAGAACTGGTGTGGGACATCCCACACATTTGGTGTCAGAAGTGATGCCAGAAAAAAACAATACTCCAGGAGCTTAACTGCACAGAGGTTGTGGGACCCTAACACTTAGCTTTACATAAACACTTCAGCTTTGCCTCTGCACCCTCCAAACTCCTGCAGTCAGCAATGGAGGCATCGACCTCAGGTATCATTAGTACCGTCCACAGTGACCAAGAACCTCTAGGCTGCCATGATGCCAACCTAAGAAGATGTTAAATCAATCTTCTCCAGACCCAGAGTATAGTTGAGGATAGCAAATCAAGTGACTGCACATTCTAGAGAGAGATACCAGACGATCCTATAGATCTTGCTAACAGGGATCCCCAAACCAGTTTTGTGACTCTTGGCCCATCACTGTGTCCTGGCTGTATCAGAGAAGGGGGAGATTGATCAGGGATTCAGAGACAGTTCCTGGAGAGTTATATATTTTCAGCCTCTTTTCTCCTGCCTGCCCCATTATAAGTTACATGAGGAAGAATTTCAGGATTCTGAGATGTCACTTTAGGTTTCTGAGCCTGAACCAGACCCAACCTGAGGATAGCAGAGATGTATTAAATTGAATGACACATTAAAGTCTTGATTTAGGTTAAACAGAGCCTTTTTTAAAAATTAATTTTCCCCCAGCAGTTTTGGACATAACTGGGGACTGGGCTTTTTCATACCTGAGAATGAGATTATTTGTTAATGTTTTTAAAGTAACGAGAAAAGCTATGGGATCTCCCTCAGCCATTATGCAGAGGAGGAGAGGGAGCCATGATATAGCATGTTTGGAAAGCAATAGAGAGAATCAAACAGCATTTTATGCCTGCGCTCGCCAAGTGCACCTCACTCAGTACGTGGGGTGGGGGCCAGGTTTGGGCAGGAATGCCTGGCTGCCTGGCTGCCACGCCTCCACCAGTAGCCAAGAATCATAGGGAAGGGCTGCCATAGCATTTTCAATAGCCACGCCATGTGGCAGCAATAGCAACAAAACAATGCATTTTTCTAGCATTCTCTCTTCAAGGCTCTTCAAGGCCAGAGCAATCGGAGCCAAGCCTTTAAACTGAGTTAAGCAGCAGAGGTTCTAGACTAACCGCAGGAGGAGGAAACCTGAGGAGAGCAGAGAGAAAGACGCTACAGCACAGTAGGCGTCCCAATACAGTGACGTGGAAGACTCAAGGAAAGGCTTCATGAAGCTACCTTCCGGCCTTAAACTCCCTAACTCCACACTTCTCTCATATGGGAACAAACTTACACCTTATTCAACTTAATCCTCTCTGATACAATATCTGTAATATGTTAAATGCTTCCTAAAATAAGTACAAAAAAGAAACAAGCCTGTAGAAATACAGACAAAGGAAAGCCAGTAATTCATACAAGAAAGAAACACAAATGGGCACTAAGTGTCTGAAAATATACATAACCTAAGTAGTAACTCAAGACATGTAAATTTGAAAAATGAAATACCATTTCTCACATATTAGGTTGACAAAAATTTTAAATATGAACTCTATGTGGTTAAAAACAAAAAATATATCTGGAAGAAACAGTCTCTCAGTCAACATTGATGGGACTATACTTGGGAAGACTTTGCAGGACAGTGTGGCAATCACTATGAAGATTAAAAATGCATTTGTATGTGAATATGTGCACGCATGGGTGTGTAAGTGTGTAACACACAGAAAAAACGCCTGGAATACATACAAACAGCTTAATAGTGTTTTTATCAGGAGAGGAGGGTCAGTGGAATGGAAGAAGGGTATTAATGAAATTTCACTTATTGTACCAGACCTTAAAATTTTTATAACCATACATTATTTTTTAATTATTTCAAATGAAAAATTAGTTACACCCGCTTTCAAAGGTTAAATAGATACGCAAAATGTTTTCATTGATTTATTTCCCTTTGATATAGATGTGTTAGGTTCACAGCAGGTATAATCTACTCAATTTTGAGTAAATTTTGGTAACCTGAACCCTACTTTGTTATAGGGAGGCAGTTTATTATTTCACAACCCAAGAAAGCGGGCTTCTTTAATTGGTAACAATGCAAATACAAGTGATATTTTATATCCCTGAGCAGTAGTAAATAAAGCTTGTTTTTATCAATTAAAGATTAAAAATACAATTTTAAGGATTTGAAATAAAGGTTAAGGAGATTAGCGTTTTTAATAAAGATAATTACTCCTACTATTAGTTTTTGCCTTTTCTTTTTGGCAGAGACTGTCTTGAGTTTTTAAGCTTGTGTGCCAAGGAAATGACCTTCTGCCACGTCCTACTGAAGTCCTTGCTTGTTTTCAGACCAGAACTCATTCCAAGTAACAGCAAGTCTTCCAAGAAATCTTTTTTAAAAAAGGCTTGAAGTTTTAAGTAAAAAGTAGGTCATTTAAAATATAAAGAGCCCTGACTGAGTGCGGGCTTGTGAAACTAAGGGTCACCAGTTCGATTCCCAGTCAGGGCACATGCCTGGATTGCAGGCCAGATCCCCAGTAAGGCGCACTTGAGAGGCAAACCACACATTGATGTTTCTCTCCTTTTCTCCTTCCCTTCCCCTCTCTCTAAAAATAAATAAATTTGAAAATAAATAAATAAAATAAAATAAAATATAAGGAGACATTCTTACTTGATCCTCAAAAGACAGAGCCTGGGCAACATCTCTTGGAAATCCATCAATAACAATGCCCTCTTCATCAGGTATCTGCATCAACTTTTGTTTTATCTCTGTAATTGTTGTTTCCTTTTGTAAAGAAAATAAGATAAAAAACACAGTTAAACAGTATACTCTCAACTGGTATAAAAACTACAGAATTATTATTTTTTTAAAGCAAATTACACAGCAGTACCTGTGGGGCCAATTCTCCAGTTGTAATTATTTTGGCAATAAGACTCCATTTCCTGTTGCTGCTGGCACTGTGGATCTTCTTTCTTAATAATTCTCCCACTGAAATGTATTGGAATCCATAGCGTTCCGCGATTTTCAAACTCTGAGTACCCTTTCCACTTCCTGGACCACCTAGCATTTGAAACAGGCAAAACTGTGACCTTCTCATACAAAGAGAAACTCCCTTTTATACAACAACTAGCTTCATCTTGAGATGCAGCTTCTAGACCCACAGTTACCACTAGGGTGGGTAACTGTCCCACTTGTAGCATTCCCAACCCCACTCCTGAGTGCAGAGCAAGTGTACATTAACCAAGGAGAGCAGAGAACTGTCATGATCAACCGCATTAGACGAAAGAGACAGTTTTTCCTTGTAGTTGAAAGAAATCTTCACTATTTTTCTACGTAAACACTCGTGTTTTCCTCATAAACAACTACATCATACAAAGGACAATGAAGTAACAGAAACATGTTTCATGTCAGCAGAGCGTTAACGTGCAATATAGTGAAATATAACAATTATTTTTGACAAAGGCAAACAAATATTGGCATGACTTATCTAAATTTTTGAACTTTTTCTGTTCATGCATGTCCTTGCCTTATCTCCTTTAAGTTCAAAAGAAGTTTTATGCAGTAAATATGCAGAGTGAATAAAACAGATCCTTAAGGTAGAACAATTTTATGAAACTCATGATAATTTTGATTTTGTGATACATTAGTGTAAAATAATCAATACTTTGCAATATAACTCAATACTAATCATTGGTAGTTGTCATTTATTTTTCAAAACATAAGTACTAAAATAATTATAAATATAGGGCTCGGATTTTACATCCAAATCATATTTGATTATTTTAGTTAATTTATATTTCTAAATAACCTAGATGAATGGGAATCTAAAGTCTGAACTAATTTCAAAATAAAGCACAGAGCAACCAGCCCAGTCTGATTTATTTGCTGACAATTATCAAAATGAAATGTTTTCACATACTTGAGCATAAATTACTGACTGTAGACAAAATCTCATTAAAAGTCAATGTCTAATAAAATGCTTTGGTAATACTCACTGAAATATAATTGTAATTTATTAAGCAATGTTGAAAATAAAAATTCAATAGGAAAGTGAGTTGATGTTCTACCTACTAATTCAAAATATTAAGGTTTTTTGCATGTGAGTCATTTTATATAGTTATTTAGTAAATTTTTTATTCTTGTTGCAAATAATCTAAGTAAAAACCAGGTGTTTTTAGTTTTGTTTTTTACAAGGAGGGTTCCAACTGTGTAGAATTAGTCAGCCAGAGCTTATTTTCTCACTAAAACTTTAATGTACAGGGATCTAAAATCAACTAATATAATGAGATCCATTTCTTAACCTCAATCCCAGATAATGTACCTAACAATATCTGGCTTTTACTTTTTTATTTCTTTATTCAATGTAGGATAGGGATATGTTTACATTTTTGATCATTCTCTTTCTAAGAACCTCTAAATTCTATCCTAGTAGTTTAATGTTATGTACTATTACCAGATTAAATCAATTACTTTGTGAATCAGAAGTTAGTTTTGGTTCTAATTAGCTGCTTTTAGCCTATTAACCTATGGGCAAATTATGGATTGGCTTGAAAAAAACAATTATATGACCACTCCATCAAAAAATTTAAACTGATTTAATCCCTGAAAAATAAGTTATTTTTTTGTAAGCTGTATTTTCACCCTTAATCTTATAAACCATCAAACTAATATATTATAAAGTCCACTGAATTAAAAAAATTAAACACTAAGAAAGTTATGGCACTTCACAGAAAAAAATTGTTTTTTGTCAACTAATGGAAGCAATAGCAGACAACAACAAAAAATTGATTAGTAAATTGACAGAGAATAGCATTAGTTTATTGGATGAGTTTGGCTACTTATTTATTCTTTTTAAAAAATATTTAATTTATTTTTTAGAGAGGGCAAGGGAGGGAGAGAGGGAGAGAAACATCAATGTATGGTTGCTTCTTGCGTGCCCCCTACTGGGGACCTGGCCTGCAACCCAGGCATGTGCCCTGACTGGGAATTGAACCAGAGACCCTTTTATTTGCAGGCCGGCACTGAACCACTGAGCCACACCCGCCAGCACTACTTATTTATTTTTAAAAATTAATTTCACTTTCTTCTCTCTGAACTCAGAGTGAGCTTAAATTTTGTTCTATTTATTTATCTCTAATACTTATAAATATTAGAATCCATCTAATTCTTAGATTTTATGACTACATTAACATAAGAGAGATTTGTATCTGTACCAAGAAGGGCTCCTTAAAAAGAAAGTTCTGTATCTCCAGAAGGGAAATTTTGTTTATTTGGATGTGACACCATGTAAGTATCTGTACCCCCCCCCACCAGTTTTCTAGGTTGGAAAGTAAAAATTTATAAGGTTCAGGCACAATTATTTTATAATTCTTCAAAAGTCATGAAATGGCTCCATTTTTTTAAAATGACCTAACTTTTGGATTTTCCTTTCTTCTTTTATCTCAATCCTCTAAAAGTTATTTATAATAATTGGTTTTATATTATTCTTGTAATACATAAAATGTTACAATATAGCATGCCAGTCTAAAACCAAAAATCACACCCTTGGAATGCAAGTTGATTTTACTGAGTAAAAAAAGAACTCTTAAGTGGAAGAGATTTGAGCATTTATGTCTTCTCCAAAGATCTTGGATTACTGAAATATTTTAAACATTTTTATATAAAATTCCCACTCACAAAACACTCACCTATGGACTGTTTTACACAAGAGCAATTTGGTATTACACTTTTTTTAACGGTCAATCAAGCCTCCTTTGTTCATTCCATGAATAATCATTTCATTATAAATGGTAAAATATTTCCAATTATTCTGTAGCTCTTCTAATAAAACATTTCTTTGTCTTAAAGTTAAGGATCTCAAAATTTTAAATACACACAAAAATTCCATTTTTAAGAATAGAGAGAAGTTTATGACATGAATGATTCCATACACTATACGAATATTTTGACTTTCAGAAAGTTGATTTCTCCATTGCCTTTCTATGACATTTATTTTAAACAATTCAGGGTTAAATATGTTTGCAATTCCATTTTAATTACACTTAGAGATATACAAATGTCACTCTTCCTACTCTGGTGAACTTAAATTCTTGTTATAGCTTGCTGTGCTTATTTGCATGCTTTTTTCCTAGTTGCCATCATCATTATGGTTTCTAGGAGCAGTCCTTTGCATGAAGGCTTTGTACATTTTGCTCTCTGTTAAAACTTTCTGGCTAGAACAGGTTTGAGTATTTCACATTAGATTTTTGCTTTCAGTAACCTCTGTGTAGGCCTAGTCAAACTGGAAAGTGAGACAATAGCTACATATATTTCATGTTCACAGGTCTCTTCACATTTTTTTAAATGGTCTCTTCATATTTTTTATAGATTTTGAGGAAATTAGAATTTGCAAAAGTGGTCAAAAATGTATTCGGGGAAAAAATACTTAAAACATTTTCAATATCTATTCCTTGTGAAATGGCAACAGACTGATATTTCTATATTCAACATAAGATTCATAGTGGCAATTAAAAAATTAACTATTATCATTAATTTTTCATTAATTCTCAGATGTTATGTGCTGTGTAAAACACTACTCTTTTAGATATGCTTTTCTAATAACATCAAAACTTACATTTGATTGTAGTTGCCAGTTTGCCATAAGGAAGATTCATTTATGAGTCTTTACCAACTTATTATGATTGCTATTATTGTTCCCTCTAAAGTTAATAGTGAATAAATATTAAATTTGTTGAGTTAAAGGGAAAAACACACCATATTAGGAAAGTTCCAATAAATTCAGTTATCTATGTTAAAAATTAGAGAAAACCACAGGACAAAATTTTTTAAAGGAGTTAGCACTTACTTTCAATTCATTATATAGCGACATGACACTCTAATGGATTCTATAAAAGTACAATAGCATTAGATTGTATAATTATAACAATTTCTGTTTCATTGAAAATTATGCTAAAATATTTCCATCTACTTATTTCTTGTGCTTTTGTTTCTATTGTTTATCATTTTTTTATCCACTAAGTATTTGCAAATGTGATAAATAATTGACACAATTTTTTGAAATGTAAATATATAAATGAAGTTAAAAATAGTATGAGAATTTTGCTTTCTGTCCTCATACCTATGACAAGAATGATTTTTGGTCGAGGTCTAGAAGGATCAAAAACCTCATATTCCTCAATTAACTCCGCAGTCTCGGAGAGGTCCGTGTCACTCTCTATGGAGAATTGATGGATTGGAGGGAGCCGATCATACCGCCGATACGGAAAATTTGAATTTTCAGGCATTACTGCAAAAAAGTAAGATAACTTTGAAACGGAAAAAAATAATAGCTGAACAAAACTTTCTTGCACTTACTCAACTAGTAGAAAACATTTAAAAACTAAATAAGTTTGATTTTTTTTTCAACTTGAGGAGGACCCCATCTCAAAAGTGGTCAGTCGGCAAACCTTTTGTTAAAGGGTCAGACAGTCCATAATTTGGGCTTTGAGGGACATGCAGTCTTAGCCTCAACTTGGTCACAGTAGTAGGAATGCAGTCATAGACAACATAGAGGGTAGGGCAAAAGTAGGTTTACATTGTTCGTATGAAAAATAACACATAATTAATAACACAAGAACAAACTTTGTGTTGCACATACTTACAGCCATAAACTTACTTCTGTCACATCCTGTATAAACAAATGGATGTACTTTTGTTCCAATAAAACCTTATTTATAAAAACAAGTAGTGAGCGAGAGTTGGCCCATGGGTCACGGTTTGCCAACCTTGGCCTGCAGGAACCTTCTTAAGTACTGTCTAGTCTTGCTCGGTCATTTTGATATATCCTGGTCTCTGGAAATGATACTCCCTGGACTTGTGTACTGCACAGCCATCACAACTTTCACAACCACATGTAGCTCCCCAAGGAGTCAATGCTTATGCATAATACATTTCATTTATTTAATAAATATAGACACACAATCACTATGATCCAGGCACTCCAACGTAATCCAGCGGAATGACTTGGTGGCATAGTGCATGAAAACTTAGGGCACTGTTATAAGACAGGTAAAATGGTAGCAAACAATTTCTACTGATATTGAGTTTCTCTGATATTGAAAAATATTCTAAATATCTTTCAACATCAGAGAATTTTACTTTCTCTATATTGATTATCATGAACTTCCTTGATTTATAAATGTAACTGAAGATTTAAGATTATATCTACAATGACAGAAGTTCAATAAATGGGTAGATCCATTTGGGTTGGAGTGGTAGGAAAGGACTTGCAAAAGAGGCATCGCCTGAACTTTGAAAGACAAGTATATCTCAGTTGGTAGAAACAAAACCCAAAGACTCAGAGTCAGAAATACAAATGAAATATTCAAAAGGACCACAGGACAGAGCTGGCAAGTTCAAGTCAGGCAGATGGTCTTAACCAATTGTCTATGTATATAATTTTGGCTCCTTCCTTCCTCACCCCATGTGTCAGTATTCTAGAAGGCACAGAGAAGCCCTAACTACCCAAAGACACCTGCACAAAGGAGACAGAAGGACACCTGGCCTTCCATGAGGGGACTACTGGATTTTAGTGTGGCATGATTTATACCTCCTTCCAGGGTGTTGCCCAGGTAGAAATTCCCATTCTTTGTTTATACGATAAATGAGGTCACTGACTACTGTCTTACTGGACTCCCTTAAGTTGCACAAAAAGAATGGAGTAGTCTGCAGATAACAGTGGATATTCCTTCTGGCAAAATTCTGGGAAGGGCTGTCAGGGAAGGCACTGATGACGGTATCCTGTTTTACCTTGGAATTGAACTATTTCACCCAACACAGGGCAATACTAGGCATTATCCTTGATTACTTTTTTTCCCCATTCTTCACATCTACTCCCACTGACTTTTTAAAATTTAATCTTTATTGTATGTTATTTCCATTACCATTTAGTCTCCTTATACCCCTCTCTCCCCCAGCAATCACCACACTGTTGTCCATGTCCATGAGTCGCTCAATTTTCGCTCAATCCCTCCATCCCCTAACTGCCCCCCTCACTAGCTGTCATCTGGTCTTCATCTATGAGTCTGACTCCATTTTCCTTTTTAGTCCAGTTTGTTCGTTAGATTCCACATATAAATGGAATCATATGGTATTTGCCTTTTTCTGACTGGCTTATTTCACTTAACACAATGTTCTCTAGGTCCACCCATACTGTTGCAAAGGGTACAATTTTCTTCTTCTTTTTTATAGCTGAGTAGTATTCCATTGTGTAAATGTTCCACAGTTGTTTTATATGCACATCTATTGATGGACACTTGGGCTGTTTCCATATTTTGGTGATTGTAAATAACACTGCAATGAACATGGGGTGCTTATGTTCTTTCAAATTAGTGTTTTGGGTTCCTTTGGATATAGTCCCAGAAGTGGGACAGCTGGGTCAAAAGGCAGATCCATTTTTAATTTTTTGAGATATCTCCATGCTGCTTTCCACAATGGCTGCACCAATCTGCAGTCCCACCAACAATGCAAAAGGGTTCCCCTTTCTCCACATCCTTGCCAGCACTTGTTGACTTATTGATGACAGCCATTCTGATGGATGTGAGATGGCATCTCATTGTAGTTTTAATTTGCATTTCTCCAATGATTAGTGACATTGAGCATCTTTTCATGTTTGTTGGCCATCTGTATGTCCTCTTTGGAGACGTGTCTATTCAGGTCCTTTGCCCAATTTTAATTAGATTGTTTGATTTTTTGGTGTTAAGTTTTGTAAGTACTTTATAAATTTTGGATATTAACCCCTCATCAGATGTATCAGCATATATGTTCTCCCATTCTGTGGATTGTCTTTTCATTTTTTGATGATTTCCTTCATTTTGCAAAAACCTTTTAGTTTGATGAAGTCCCATTTATTTTTTCTTTTGTTTCCCTTGCCTGGGGAGATATATCCAATAAATTTCTATGAGCAATGTCTGAAATTTTGCTGCCTATGTTTTCTTTTAGGACTTTTATGGTTTTGGGTCTAACATTTAAGTCTTTGATCCATTTTGAATTTATTCATCTTTGTGGTATAAGAAGGTGGTCTAGCTTCGTTTTTCTGCTTGTATCTGTCTGACTTTCCCAACACCATTTATCTTTAGACCATTGTATGTGCTTGCTTCCTCTGTTGAATATTAATTGACTATAAAGGTGTGGGTTTATTTCTGGGCTCTCTATTCTGATCTGTGTGTCTGTTTTTATGCCAGTGCCAGCTGTTTTGATTATGGCCTTGTTGTATGGTTTGATATTTGGGTGGCACGATTCCTCCAACTTTGTTCTTTTTTCTCAGGATCACTGCAGCTTTGTGGGGCCTTTTGTGGTTCCATATAAATTTTTGAAATATTTCTTCTAGTGCTATGAAATACGTCATTGGAATCTTGATAAAAATTTCATTGAATCTATAGATTGCTTTGGGTAGTATGGACATTTTATTGACGTTAATTCTTCCTATCCATAAACATGGTATGTGCTTCCACTTATTTGTATCTCCTTCAGTTTCTTTCTTCACTGTCTTATAATATTCTGAGTACAAGTCTTTTACATCCTTGGTTAGGCTTATTCCTAGGTATTTTATTCCTTTTGAAGCAATTGTGAATGGGATTGTTTACTTAATTTCCCTTTCTGTTAGTGTGTTATTGGCATATAAATGCAACTGATTTCTGGATATTAATTTTGCATTCTGCTACTTTGAATTCATTTATTGGATCTAGTAGTTTCTTGGTGGAATCTTTGGGGTTCTCTCTGTGCAGTATCATATCAACTGCAAATAAAGACAGTTTTACTTCTTCCTTCCCAATTTGGATGCCTTTTATTTCTTCTTTTTGCCTGATTGCTATGGTTAGGACTTCCAGTACTATGTTGAATAAGAAAGGTGAAAGCAGACTCCCTGTCTTGTTCCCAATCTTAAGGGGACACTTGTAGTTTTTGCCCATTGAGTATGATGCTGGCAGTGGCTTTGTCATATGTGGCCTTTATTATGCTTAAGTATGTTCCCTCTATTCCCACTTTGCTGAGAGTTTTGATCATAAATGGGTGCTGGATTTTATCAAAAGCTTTTTCTACATCTACTGATATGATCATGTGGTTTTTATACTTCATTTTGTTTATGTGGTGAATCATATTTATTGATTTACGAATATTGCACCAAACTTGCATTCCCAGAATAAATCCCATTTGATCATGGTGTATGATCTTTTTGATGCATTGCTGTATTTGGTTTGCTAATATTTGTTGAGGATTTTAATATCTGTGTTCATCAGTGATACTGGCCTATAATTTTCTTTCTTTGTAGTGTCTTTATCTGGTTTTGGAGTTAGGACAATGCTGGCCTCATAAAATGAGTTTGGGAGCCTTCCCTCCTCTTGAATTTTATGAAATAGTTTGAAGGAGAGGTGTTACTTCTTTTCAGAATATTTGGTAAAATTCACCTGTGAAGCTATCTGGTCCTGGGCTTTTGTTTGTTGGGGGTTTGTTGATTACTGAATTTCATTACATCTGATTAATTTCATTAATCTGTCTATTCAGACTCTGATTCTTCCTGATTAATTGGAAGATTGTATGTTTCTAGGAATTTATCCATTTCATCCAGGTTGTCTACTTTGCTGGCATATAGTTGTTCCTATTTTCTTACAATACTTTGTATTCCTTTGGTGTTAGTTGTTATATCTCCTGTTTCATTTCTGATTTTATTTATTTGGGTCTTTTCTCTTTTTTTCTTGATGGGTGTGGTTAAATGTATGTCAGTCTTGTTTATCTTACAAAGAACCAGCTCTTGGGTTCTTGATTTTTTTTTTAGACTGTATTTCATTTATTTCTGCTCTAATCTTTATTATTTCCTTCCTTCTACTCACTTTGGGCTTTGTTTTTCTTTTTCAAGTTCCTTTAAGAGTGAAGTTAGATCATTTATTTGAGTTTCTTCTTTTTTTAAAGTATATTTTATTGATTATGCTATTACAGCTGTCCCAATTTTTTCCCCTTTGCTTCCCTCTGCCCAGTACCCACTTCCCTTCAGCAATCCACCCCTTAGTTCATGTCCATGGGTTGTGCATGTAAGTTCTTTGGCTTCTCCATTTCCTATACTGTTCTTCACATCCCCCCGTCTACTTTGTACCTACCAATTATGCTTCTTAATCTCTGAGCCTCTTGGACTCCACATTTCTCAGGGGGAACCCCGTGGCCACTTAAATATCCCTCCAGCACTTCAGCTGCTGCCCGTGGAAACCCAGCCAGTCTCTCACATCTCCTCTGCACTCCCTACCAGTCATGTTGTGGTGAAGTGGTTTCTTCTGTCTGTCCGTGGTTAGAAGGCTTCTCTCCAGCTAGTGTTAAGTTGGTTATTCTGGATGATTTTTCTACAATTTAATTGTAGTTCCAGATTGGTCTTGGGAGGAGGTTGGTGTAGCTTCCACTTATTCCTCTGCTATCTGGGATCCAATCCTACTCAAAGAATACTCCCATTGATTTTAGTTCCAAAACATACTCCAAATCCACATCCACTACCACTACCCTTCTCTAAGCCACCATCATTTACCTGAACTACAGTAATAGACTCTTGCATGTCTACCTGCTCTCACACTTGTCCCCACAAGTCATTGCCTAAAACGTTCTTTCTCTATTGGTCCCATGGCGGATTTATTCTTGCCATTCAAATCTCAGCTTAAATGTCACCCCCTATAAAGATGACTTTACTGACATTTTAATCTAGGCAAGCCACCCAGTTAATTTCAAGGACTAATAATTCTCCACCAGCACCTACCACTTCTCCATCTGAGAGGTCTCTTACTCATTCATTTCTTCTCCCACTGGAATGTATGTTCCAGGATAGCAGGGACCTCACCTAGCTGGAACTCTGTATCCCTGAGATCTAGAACTGTGTTTAGCATAACGTCAGTATCCAATATTTATTGAATTAATTACAAAAAGAACAGCCTTGTTGAAATAGATGGTTTCCCCTGGGGAAAAAACCAGAGGATGGGTAGGTAGAGTGTTGCTAAAATGTGGAAGGCTTTGAATACCAGAGTAAAGGTGTTTAGTTTTAATCTGGTAGAAAGCCAGTGAGGGATTTGGGGGAGAGTGTAGAAAAGTGACATGATGAATTATGAAAATTTTTTAGGAAAATTACTCTGGTGATGGTTAGAATGGATTTGAGTAGGGAGAGACTAGCTGTAGAAGTAATAGCATCTAAGAGGTTGTTAAAATAATCCACAGGTAAGAAGTTAGGGATTAGATTAGAGGGGTAGTACAGGAAATGGAAGTGAATGGCTGGGTGTGAAGGGCATGGTTAGAATTGGAACAGTTCAAAAACAATTGCCAGGTGTCAAGTCTAAAAGAGTAAGGAATACATTGTACTTTATAAAGTATCTTTCTGCCCTCTCTTCCCTGTTCCAGAAATATTGAGCTTCTCTCATTCCTGTCTGCATCATAGCCTCTTCTCTGCATCAGGAACTTCTCTGCCTGTTCCCTAGTAAACTTCAATCTCATCCATCCTTGTCTAGCTAACACCCACTTGGCTTACTGTCTCTGTCAGCATGTCACTTCTCCCAGGAAGTCTGTCCTGAACCCCAGCCTAGACTGGAATCATCCTCCTGTTAATATGGTTAGTTCTATAACATGACATTTCCTATAGCACCAGTTGTGCTTCTAATTATATTTTTAATGCCTGACGTCATTGCTAGACTATAAACTCCATGGGGGAAGGTGCCATGTGTTTCTTTCTTGGTGACTACATGCACTGTCCTAAAAGAGTGTCTGGCACAAAGCACTCAATAAATGGTTATTTTATTGCTCAGCTGACTCACTGACTTCGTGGAAATAGGAAAAGGAGAAGGGAGTGTTGGTTTTGAAGCAAATATGGTATGTTTGCATGTTTGGTTTTGGACATGTTGAGCACAAGATGACAACGAGTCCAGAAGAGAAGCTCTATATACGTTTGAAGCTAGGGGACTGGAACGCTTATTCACAAGCAATTATTTGTTCAATTGTATACATACAGCAAAAAATAGGCACTCATCTCACATTTATAGTAAAATGTTTTAAAGAACTGTCAGCCAAATTTATCCTTGCTTTCTGTATTTTTACTTAGAAAAGTAATTTGTTTTCAGGGGTGTCCAACCTTTTGGTGTCTGTGGGCCACACTGAGTAAGCAGAGTTGTCTTGGGTCACACATTAAATACACAAACACTAACAGAAACTGATGAGCAAAAAAAAGGTTTTAAGTCAATTTATGATTTTGTATTGGGCTGCATTCATAGCCATGCTAGGCCACATGTGGCCTGTGGGTAGCAGGTTGGACAACCCTGGGCCTTAAATGATTAATATGTTTATTTCATTGAATATTTTTCATTATAACTACATATCAGCATAGCTATATCAATATTTTACCAAGAATGCATGAATCACTCTATTCCTAGAAATAACCATAATGCTTTAAATTACTGTGAAGTTAGCAATTTTGCTGAGTTTAAAACCTATTCCCTAAATTATAGCTCAAAGCTTCAAAGCACAAATGTATAAAGCATTTCATTAAATAAAATTTTATTATTACAGGACAAATCATTGTCTGTCTTTTAGCATACATTCTAAAAAAAGGACAGTGTGATACACCATTCTTGTCACCATAGTACACAGGGAGGTTCTACATGTTGATTAATTAAAGGTCTCTAGTGGGAATTCTGGTGATGAATACAACAGGTATGGAGACTAAATTTATAAGCAATTTTAATTCTAATGAAAGTTACACCTACATTTTCCGTTCATGTTTTAGCTTCTCCTGCCAGATCAGGAGGTAAAAGCTGATCATCTATGGGCCCAACAGAGCCCCCTAGATGTGTTTTGTTCAGCTTAACATTGTCCCAAAATTTGTCCTTGCCTTTAGGCAATGATCGTTCTCTCCAGTTCTGCCCTCTGGTTTGACCACAGTTCACACCATTCTCTAACACACACTGGCCTGCCTGGCTTCTACGTATAATCAAGCCAAGTAACAGTATAAAATGGAGATAGATTTCATTGTGTTGCAAAACTATCACTTTATATAACCCGTCTGAGAGTGGCTTTTCAACTGAGAGAATGTCATATCCTTTTAGATTTAAATTTGAAAACAGAAAAATTCCCTAGACTAAATCCAGTAATACCTGAAGTTTGTTAGTGCTTAGGGTTTAGAAAGCAGTTAACCATATTTGTCTCACTTGATTTAGCTAGGGCATGGGGCATGTATTTAACACTGAGACAGATTCTAACAGTATGTCAACATTCTGGGAAGTAAGTTAGCCATTTTGGAAATGTGTATGAACTCTTTAGACCCATGAAAATATCCTGTTCACTGAAGCAGTAACACACTTGGTGGTGTGCCATAGCAGTGATTGGCTAAAGGTGCTCTCTTGAGCACCCAATCCCAAATCACCTAGTGATGACTCCTGCATGGACAGGGAAGGAACCTTCTCCTCCCTGGAGATGTTTCCAAGCAAATGTTGTTTCTGCTTTCCCTCTCTGCTTGTGTTTCTTAAAATTAATGCATTTATTTGACTTTTTCCCACACAGCATTCAGATAGAATCTAAGTGGGTCATGACTAAATAGATAAACTAAGATTTATTTCCCCTTGTACTTACAGCAAATAGAATGATCTCCACTTCAAATTCTGTGTTTATAGCTGAAACTTTTCATGGTACAATTTTTGAGAATGCTTTAAATTTGGAAAATATAATGATCTTGGCTAGCAGGAAATAATTAATTTAGTTTCCCCTAATTAGAACTGATTCCATTTTGCACATAATATTATACTTCACTATTTTATCCAGAGCTTAAAAGACTGGTTGGCTGATGCTGAACCACTAATTTTGATAAGCACGTATTTCAGAAAGCTATCCCAATACCATGAATCTCCTCTAAGAAATTGTAGTTCTTAGTTTCACACTATTCCTAAAATTGTTAAATGTGTTCATGTCTTCTACTTCTTTTATAGCACCCAAGTTTCTAATCTAATGTATTGCATTCAGTAGCTGGTTAATAAATCCTTGTTGAATTAACCAGTATAAACTTTACATGCATTTATGCTGATGAATTAATATCAACTCTGAATTTGGAACCATATTAATAATGAAATCTCTTCATAGCTAGCAATAACTATCAATTTTGTCATCTACTCATTTATTTGCAAATGTCTTATTTGCAATTTTAAGAACTAGTCATAGTTTGCAAGTGCAATTCAATTCACAAAATAATAAAGTCAGTAATGTAAAATTTCATTTATAGTGAATTGCTGGACAACAGTATGTAATTTTGTTTGTCTAACCATAGAGGTGATTAGAATTAGTAGCAGAGAGAGATGAATCATGTCCCTGGGCCAAATCTCCTTCCAGGAGTTTAGAAACCTAATGAATTAAACCATTGCCTACAGTCTATCTGGTAGGTTTTAAGGAGAACTGCTATAACTATAAATTATTATTCTGCATATACATTACCACTTCTTAGAAAGGATCTCCGTGACTGTCCTCCGTTGAGCGGAGGTAAGGTCTTCTTTTCAGGGCTGACAAACGTATCCCATTTCACCTTGTCACAGCCGCCTAGTTCCTTTACTTTCTGTAAACAACTTTCCAAGTACTCTACTGGGTCTTCAGGCTTAGAACACATCAGTCCATTCAAAAGGCTCTGAAACACAACAAAATGTGCCCACATAGGTTTTAAAACCACCTCTGTCAAAATATTGTATGTCCCATCTCTAAATTCTCAGTTGTTTTGTTTTTTTTTTTTTGCATCTGTCTTTTAACAATTAGAGTTGAAATTATAATCTGATTTATTAAGATAACCCCTTACATTTTTAAACAATTAGTTTTCAGCTCAGTACTTTTGCTGTTTAAGCAATCTGGGTAAGTGAATTGTTCAAAATGGACCAGTTCTATCAAAGTGAGGTAAAGTGCAATGTGTAAAAATGCTCCGGTCATTATTGATCTCATTCTTACCCATCCTTAAAGTCTGTAAGCCTCAGCTTCTTCCTGCGTCCAATGGAAGTAATACCTACCTTAGAGGGTTTTTAAGGACTAAAAAATTTAATATTTGTAAAATGCACATTAAGTGCCTGGCCCATACGAAGTAAATGCTGTTTTAGTTAATATTATCATTATAAGGAAATATCCAAGTCCTCAGGTTGGCTTGTGGAATTATTCTTCTGTGTTCCCATGGTATTCAGAAAAAAATCTTACCTGTCATTTATAGGGAAATCATTGGTTTACGTGTCAGTCTCCTCATTTAAACTATGAACCTTTCACAACACAGTGTGGGTCTTATTTATTTTTCAATCTCCAACCCCTGACTCTTTCCCTGTCACGTGGTAGGTGTATATTGAATAGTTTCCAAATAAGGAAAAACATTTCATTCAAAACATAAAGTCTGAGACTCAGAAAAATGTTATTTGATATATAATGTCACTGTAAGATCCGCTGAGGTTACAGAGTGGGGAGAAAAAGCACAGTCCTGTATTGCTTTTTCTGTTCTTGGTGTCTGATGTATCACATGTACTAGTTTCTAAAAATGCTACAAATCGGGAAATGCTGACTCCTGGGAACTGGACTAGTGCAAAATATTTTCCTTTAGAGTACTTCACAGAAAAAGAACTTGAGATTATTATCACCAAGGTACATTATTAATGGCATAAAACATACACACTTTGAAAAGCTGACACCTTTCCCAAGTACAGTGTTTTACTTTCAAATTATTCTTGTGCAATTTGTTCAAAATGGTAGGCAATTCTTACTAGATACATTTGTTCTCCAAAATCCTAAATAGTGTGGGCTATAGTGTTCAATCAAAAAAGTTCAATGGCAGATGGAAGGAAAAAACTAACTTGGGCATCCACCTCCAGTCTGTGTGTTAAAATCCGCTCTACACACATATACACACACATACACATTGTATTTAAATTCTCACATTCCTCTATGTTAACATAGTGAATTCTCAGACAGTGCTTACTCTGTGTTTCTGCATGCATTAGCTTACCCAAAGCACTCTCAACCCTATGCAGCATTATTATCCCCATTTTATAGATTAGGAAGTCATGATTCAGAGAGGTTAGTGAAGTGATCAAGGTTCTTCACCGAGAAACTCACAGGCCCAGGATTCCAACTCAATGTTTATGATTCAAAAACTCATATATTCCTTTCTCTATATCTTGCAAAAATATGATATGGGATGAAAAGAAAATGCCAGATTATCTGTGCTCCATGCATAATCCAATGACAATATGAATCATTTGAGATTTGGTCTATTATTTTTTTAATCTTTATTATGGCCTAAAATGGGTAAACTTACTCAATGAAGTTTTATTGTTGTTGTTGTTTTTAGTGGGAAATATACATTTCCAGCCTCTTTGAACAAAACTGATTCCCCACAGGGTATTGATTTTTGAATGGGGAGGATGAGTTCTACTCCTTCATGGATAATTTAAATCCTTTCTTTTAGCAGCCAGCCACCATCACAGGTCCAAGATAACCAGCAAATGTTATTGTTCAGTCTCTTTGAGTTAATTGTTTGATAGATACCTAATTGTTAAACTTGATGCCTAAAACTCTGTATATCTATACTGTAGGTTTTTAAAAACATTTTATTTATTTAGTTTTAGAGAGAGGGGAAGGGAGGGAGAAAGAGAGGGAGAGAAATATCAATGTGTGGTTGCCTCTAGAATGCCCCCTACTGGGGACCTGGCCCACAACCCAGGCAGGTGCCCTGACTGGGAATCCTACCTGTGACCCTTTGTTTCCCAGGTGGTATCTCAACCCACTGAGCCACACCAGCCAGGGCTATACTGTAGTTTTTAAGACAGGAAATCCATTTTTGGACACTTAAAGCATGTGGTTGTGCTGTCCACACTCATCACATGGAGGAGGGCCAGGTTTTATTTCGGTCACTGCTGTGCACAGCACAGGTTCTTTTTGCTGGAGGCCTGTGGGGGTCACCAGCAGTCTTCTTCTGTCCTCCATTGTCCAGGGCTGCATTTAAGTGCGCGGTACTACTGTGTTTCTCCTCAGTGAGCTTACTTCCTTTTCTCAGTGCAAACTACTCTAGAATGTCTCATTCATACGCAGAAAAGACAAGGAAAGTATATCACCTGAACAACAACAAAACCCCGCCATTACTTATTTGCATACAAAATGTAGATTTACATGAACTATCAAAATTCTCTGTGGAAACCTTCCACCAAGGAGGAAAAACAATATCCACATTTACTTAGAAAGAGCACTTTACAATCAGGTGAGTCTCTTGCAGATGTTTCTATTTATTCTTTTAGAAGTGTTGGAATGAAATTGATCTCAGTAGTAGTATTTATGACAAATACCTCAAACTCTTCTTTTCTGTATTTACTTTTTGAAAGTAAAAGAAAAAGTAAAATTCTTAACCACAGAAGCCTACATAGCCCCAACACCTGTCCTTACACAACGCCTTCAGGTTATTTTCAAGCACAGGCAACACACTTGCCAGGTTTTGAGCTTCACATACCAGGCTTGTGTTAAGCGGGTGGTTCGCCTGGAAATCTTGTCTTCAGATGGACCTAAACACGGTGGTTCACAGAGGTGAACAAAAAAATGAAGGTCTGTAATTATGACGGCCTACTTTAAAAATAATTTGGAAAACAGAGACAAAATTATTTTCGCAAGTGGTGTTTTTAAAATTTCTTTTAAGGGAAGAACCCTCTCCAAACAGTAAAAAGGGCAACTCAGGAGCTTTTGTTAACTCTATCAATCTATAGTTACCATCATTCAGAAACGGGTGGGGGAGCGGGGGGGGGGGGGGGGTCAAGGTTTGCAGTGAATGGATTTCTCCTTTCAGGACTCGCGCTATGAAGCCTGGCTCAGTTCCATTCTTTTTCTTCTTCCTTTTTAACCCAAGCAAATTTTTAAAATTCAAATACGGAGAGAAAGAAAAGGAAGCAAAACGATCCGCGACGGAGACGGTGGTTTAGACCTAACCAAGGTTCCTCTAGTTCCTCCAGGCTCCCCTTCCACATCCTCCAAGTGTCCCCGCCCCCGCCCCCGCCGCCTCCCGGCCCCTGGTGCAGATGCTGCTGTGATGAGGTCTGAAGACTCAGCAACAGGAGACACGCCCGCCTCGCCGTCCCTCTCTGACCCGCGTTCTCGGAGGGTTTGGACAGGGCTGGCGAAAGCTGCGGCCGGGGAGGCGACAAAGAGAACCCTCCCTCCCAAGGAGACGGAAAAACGTGCTCAGGAGTTCATTCACCGAAAGCGCAGAGCAGCGCTGGCTGCCTGCCACCCTGGAGGAAGCGCGGCACTAGATGGGTTTGGATTTGTTTTTGCATCTTCATCCCTCTCCTCCAAGCTGTCCCCGGAGAGAGCGCTCTCGTCCACTCCTCCCCTTCACCGTGGGGACCCCGACCCTCGGCGCGCGGAGCGGTGAGGGCTCGGTACCCCTCAGTTTGGAGACCTGGCTCGCGTCTGGGCGCCAGCGTCCCCACCTGGCCTAGCCCTCACCTCCAGCGAGCACTACCGGCCGCCGCCTGTAGCCCACCCAGGGCGTCCACTTCCGAGCGGTGCAGCCTGCTCCCAAACCCGCTGGAAGACTGAAACTTGATCTGGGAGATGCGGGTATCCGAGCCCAACCAAAGGACAAGGAAGGACCCCGGCAACTCCCAGGAAGGGCGGCTACCCTCCGGGCGAGCGGGAGGGCGCGCTTCTGGCAGTCCCTTCACTTCCATGCCCCGAGGCGGCAAGGTGGGACGGGGTGCGGCTTCTTATGCCGAATCTCCGAGGTGCACTCCCTGATCCTCCCCATCCTCCGTCCCTCTGTCAGTCTGAGACCCTTACCTCGAAAAGCAGAGGGATTTCCCTACGGGCCAGATATTCCTTGGCATCGCTGGTGTTCATGGCTGTGCCGCGCGTGCCTCGGGCGCCGGCGGGGAGGCTTCCGGGCTGCGGCTACCTGGGCTGGGGCTGGCGGGCTCCGCGCTGACGGTGGCGGGGTTTGCGCTGAGCAAGGTGCAGCCGCCGTTCTCACGCGCAAACACACGCGCAGCCCTGCCCTTCCAGGCCAGGGCCCCCTCCGCCTCTTCGCGGGAGCTGTGGTCTCCGCGCTTCCTCCGCCCCCGCCTGGGTTCTGGCCCCGCACCTCGGCTGCGGGTTTGGAGTAGCGGTTTCCCGGACTGGCAGGCAGCGCGGCTGCCAGGGGAGGGGCGGAAGGAGTGGAGGAGGGAGGACAGAGTGGCGGACGCACGGCAGCAGCCCGCCCGCCTCTCCCGCTCAGCACGCGGCTCTCTGCGCCTTACGGAGCCCAGTCTGCCGCTGCGGTCAGCCCGGCTGCGCGGGCGGGCGCGGGATGCGGGGGTGGGCACCCGCGCAAGCTACGAGCCCCCAGTCACCCCCCTCCAGGCCGTCCCGGGGACGCAGCAGCCTGGGACCAGGTGACCAAAGGAACAGAGTCCGGGGCTCTAGGAACCTGCGACCTTTTCTCCGTACCTTCGTCTCCACACACACCTCTGCACATCCCACCCACAACCCCAGTTACCCCCAGTACGTCCCCAAAAAACTCCCAGGAAGAAACCTAATTGTCGCATAATTTATTATTTACTCCTAAGATCACGATCTTTCATAATAGGAAGCGAGAATAAGGAGGAAATCGAGGCGTGGAATCCATATCCTTAAGATAAGTTTTAGATCTTGAGTATTTCTATCCTTCAGGAAAGTTTTGCTGGCTGGCTGGTATCGAATTTTTTTTACCCGTTGGTGTCACAAATCCTTACAGATTTCAGTATCCGCCTTAGAGTAGCCTGAAATCTTCGTTAACAGTAAATTATCTCCATAGAGATCGTAGAAGATAAAAGTGGATTGATGGTGGAGAGCTGGAGACCGCTGAAATTGGAAATGTGACTAGTAGGTGGGGTGGGTGGCATCATTAATTAGATCTGAGCAGTGGGCCATCAGAGCACCCCAGGGTGAGTACCGGTGGGAGCATGAAGGCAGTAATGTAGGTGAAGGAACTTCTTATTGCACGCCATTTTCAGGGTGTAGCCATCTTCCCCCACCTCCCAAGATGGCTCATGCCCTCCATTAAGATACCTTTTCATTGACTGTTTGAAAGATGGTCCATGCCACCCTGAGAATATGGTCTTTATCTGTGAGCAATGCCTGACTCTGTGGGAGGGTGAGAGAAAAGGAGGCTCTGATGGGAATGGACATCTGGGGTCTGGCAAGAGGGAGAAGTAAGACTGCAACCGTATCCAAAAATCAGTGTCTGGATGTCCATTTCAAGTTCGCTTTGCAGATCTTTTTTTGGTTCTATTTCTCATCCTGCAAACATCTGCTTCTCAAGCCTCCACTATAGCTGTGGTTTTGTTTTACCCAAGGGAGGAAAATCAAGAATTAATTGAGTTTTGTAAAGGAAACGAAGTTTTTCTGAGCACTTGTGAAACCATGTGGCATGTGATAGCCTTACATGAGGTAGGTGCTCCAGTTCCAGGGAAATGGGTCCCGCCCTCAGAATATGCCACAGCACTTACAGTCCCAACTTACATTTCTTTGTTTATGGTAAGTAGTGAAAGCATTGTCTCTTCCCTATGCAGCTGTACTTGAAAAGTACCAGTGTTCGTGGCATGAAGGCTTACATTGTGAACAGGCACAGCTGATGTGCAGCACTTAGGGCTGAAGAGGCCTCTTTCTGCAGGACCTCTCAAGGTCATCCTTTGGAGAAAAGAACCTGGTAGAGCTCAGCTCACCTCCTGCCTGCTGGGGAGGAATGTATTCTGAGTGGATATGTGATTCTAAATGCACGTTAGTGTAGTCGAGCAAGAATGGTAACTTGCTTGTACAAAGAAAGTAGATAAGAAAGACTGCTTGCACTGAATATTCCAGATAGCCTGAAAAACAGTGACTGGAGACATGGCAGGTTTTCAGGTAGCCTTACGTACTGGCAATCAGAACTTTTTGGTGTGTTTCAGATGTACAAAAGAGGCAAGATGTTCCTCACTACTTTTGCAAAGGAGTGGTAGCCTGGTAGAGAAATGATACATGATGCTCACAAGAGAGGAAAGAGAAAGGACAAGGAACAACAAGTACACCCTGGCCATGGGAAAGCTGGCCCATGACTCCGTGATATAAATTTCTAAGGATGGGTGTGTAGAGGGTTCATAGCCCTTTGGCCTTTGTTTACTTGGGGATGCATTCCTGCAAGTGCTAACCAGTCAAGATGATTGCTTCATGTCTGGTGTGTCCACATAGAATCTCTTCTGCTCCTGTGTGGGTAGAGTGTGTGGGTTCTGAGATACAGCAGCGAGTAAGACAGACATGATCCCTGCTGTCAAGGACCTTCTGTTCTATTGGAGAGTGTACGTGACAAGTGCAGATGGACAGTGAGCAAACAAAAATGCATAATCAACATCAGAGAGAGATAAGTGAATTATCTCTTATCTCTTATTTGCCTTATTTAAATAAATAATTAAAAATACCCCCCAAGAGATAAGAACATATCAGATAGTGATTAATCTAATGATTAAAATCAAACAGACTTAATTGTCAATGTGAAGCAGACAGGCAGGGTTCAGATTTGTTTGCTGAAAGTGGCAGAGGAAGTGGGAATGGGGATAACCATTGGGACAATAACTAGAACTTTCCGAAGGCCTAGACATCCTTGAGGAGGCTCTCGGTGGGAATGTTTCTCTTGATGACTCCGAAAGAGAACTCACTGCTGACATACAAGCTATGTGTGTCTCAGTAAAGGGCCTAACTTGCTCTGTCCCAATTAGTCAAGTGTCTATGGGTAAGGATCATGCTCCATCAACACAAGGGAGGCTCAAGGGCTCTATACCTAGGACAGCACTTCCCAAACCGCACAGGTGGCTGGAGCCTTTGTTTAGACCCTCATTTACTCCTAACAGACATTTATGTTATCTGTAATTTAACTGGGGCCAGTTTAGCTATAGGAACTTTTAGCAAGAGTGCAAATGTTTCTCATGTTGTAATTCCTTCCCCCAGGAGAGGAGCCCAATGGGATGAGGTGTAGGTACTGGTACAGTTGACGGTAATGATGTGATGACAGGTTTGGCCATTATACAAATATATATTGAGTGTTTGTTGTGAGTCAAGCACTGTGATAAACACTTTATAAAATACATTACATATTTACATACTCATGTCATATTTAATTCTTAATCAGTCTGTAAGATATGTATCATTCTCATTATATAAATTAAATAACTCAGGCTCAGAGAGTCTAATTTCAAGGTAACACTAATAGTGTCAGCCCACCTGCAAAACCCTATGCATCCTCCTCTCTTGAAACGCATCATGATGATGATGCGTTTCAAGTTTACAAAGTCCTGTAAGAACATTATCTGTGTACCTTTCAGTGTTTTTTAAGGGTCCTTCTATTCTTCCTTTTCTATTTCCTTCTTTTTTTAACAGATGTCATTTTGTGTTTGGGTTGTATCTGTTATTTAAAACACAAGTACAACAAACCATGTATAAGAACAAGTTTATCTCAGTAGATTTTCTAACTATTTAAGGTCTTTTTCTGTTTGAAAGTTTTTGCTTGGTTCAGAGGATGAATAGACAACACAACATTCCTATTTATTGAATTCTTGAGAGTTGACTTTTTCTCATTTGGCACAAAAACCCAGTATCGCCCTCCTAATAATTATATTTCTGTCACCAATTGACAACCTACATGTGGGGGGGCTCTGCCCACAGAGCTCCGCCCATCTGCCATGGCTGAAAATAAGAAAGGCCAAGAACCCCTTCCTCAATGACTTTTATTAGGTCCGTTTTACACAGGAATACAGGTAAAGCTCAGCAATCATTGTCAGGTGGTAAGGATCAAACAATAGATAACATTTCAAAGAACTCTGAGAGCTTAATTTGAGTCAGGTTCTGTCAGCAAAGGGCTGTAAAACTTTGGGAGACAAACTCATTTCCTGCTCAGGACCCTTATCATTTAAATGAGAGCACTCTTAGCAAAGCAGGTTTCACAGGACTTTACGAATTCTTTCTCAGGCCCGATCACCCAGGGAGCCTGCCCTTCCCAGTACAGAACTGCACCGCCCTCTGTCAATGTTTCAGGCTTAAGTGGAGCAGAGTAAGGCAGCCAAGAGATAAGGAAACTTCCCCCAGATTGAATGAGGACTCAGACTATGTCAGGATAGCCCAAGGGCAAGGGTCCATTACCCCCTTTTTGCTGTAGCCCCCCAAGTCCTTCCTTGAGGGCCTTCCATGTGATCATGCCTGTCTTAGGCAACCCCTCCCTTGAGGGAATCTTATGTGTCATTGGCTAACCAACCAAGCATTGGGGGCCAGTTATGGATGAAGCAGAAGCGGTGCTCCTGCCAGTGAAATAAGCTTTGTCTCCTTAGTGGCTTACAGTCCAAAGGTCGCTCACTCAGCCTTAGTCATGGGGGTGTTACAACTCCTGAAACCAGGCAGGGCAGTTCCCAACACCTACATATACTGCATATCCTGGGCAATTTGTAAATATTTTGTTTACCCAGAAGAAAACTAAACATGTAAGATCTTCCATAGGTGTGTATATTGTCCTGATAAATATGTCCCTTATTAACATGTATTCTTTTTAGAAGGTCTTTCTGAGGCCTTTCATTTTCTGTCAGTGTGGAGTGCCCACGCTGGTCTGTGAAATCCGAGGGAAACACAGGCTGAAATAATGGTGTGTAACACAGCTCTTTAGCCAGAGCAGAGTTCCCCTATGCTCCACTGCCTCACGCTGGCTGAATGGCTGAGCCAGACACTTGGATTCTGGATATCGAAGACCTCTAGGAATTCTTGAGTTAGATGGAGTTAGAGGTAAAATATTTTAAACTCTTTCCTAATGTCTGAAAGCATTAGGAAAATTTCCATGTAATAATATATACTAAGAATAGCTAAGATTTGGAAAATACCATTTATTTATTTATCTGTTCATTAATTAGTACATTCATTAATTTAACAATTACAAAATAACCTTTTAGGTCTTGAGCTTGTGTCTGGAGTCAGGAATACAAACAACACGACTCAGGGGGTTGACTGTCTAGAAGGAAGAGATGGACTTGTAATAACTAAGTACAGATAGATATAATAATGTTTTAGTAATACAATAGAAGCAGATAATGTAGAGGAAGTTTGTTATGGGGGGACACAATGGTACGTGACTCATATAAATACGTATATGGTAAACATTTAGAAAATTTTAAAAATAGGTTTTTTTCAATGTTTCTTCAGTGCCCTTCAAAAAATTATTCAGTTGTTAGCTGTTCTCCCTTCCAGTCCCCGCCCTCACACCCCAGATACATGGCTTTTGAGAAACATTGTCACACATACAATCACACACATTTCCATGCTCTACATTAGGTATCCCCAACCCCAGCCTCCTGCTGTGCGGAACTGTGCTGTACAGCAGGAGGTGAGTGGCGGGAGATGAGCAAAGCTTCATCTGTATTTACAGCCACTCCCCATCATTTGCATTACTACCTGAGCTCCGCCTCCTCTCAGACCAGTTGCAGCATTAGATTAGACCTACCGCATGTGCAGAATATAGGTTGTACCCTCCTTATGGGAGTCTAATGCCTGATGACCTGAGGTGGAGCTGAGGCGGTGATGCCAGCACTGGGGAGCGGCTGCAAATACAGATCATCATTAGCAGAGAGGTTTGACTGCACAGAGACCATAATAAATCAACTGCTTGCAGACTCATTTCAAAACCCTATCAGTGAGTGGCAAGTGAGTGATGTATTTCAATTGTACAGCTAGTTCAATATATTTAGGCTTTAAGTCAGAATCCAACCCTTATTTTGTCCGCATGTGGCCTGCCCATTATTTTATTTACCACTTATCTATGCACCTCTTTCCCACATGGCACACTTTTCTCAATCACAGTTTTGGTATGCCGACATGCTAACCGTAGCCAAAACAAGTGAAAAACAAACATCGCTGGCTCCCACTCATTCTGCATTATGGTGAGTTGTATAATACGCTTGAATCATCCTGAAACCACCACCCCCCACCCTGGTCTGTGGAAAAATTGTCTTCCAGTCCCTGGCTCCAAAAAGTTTGGGGACCACTGCTCTATATAGCCACTTTTTAAAGTGGCTTTGTGAGAATTCACTGAGAAGCTTTGACATAGCAACTTAACCATTTTCTCCTATGGCTGCACGTTTTGGTTGCTTCCAGTATTATGCCACTGTAAGCAATTCTGCGGTGAAGAACTCTGCATAGTTTTTTACATTTTGCATTATTATTCAGAAAAATTTTCAAAAGTAGGTTACTGGATGCAATGGAAAATGCATCTTATGTTTCTTGATTTATTTATCAATATTCCAGAAGGATCTAATCCATTAATAGTGCCATAAACAAAATTTTGAGTGGTTGAGAGTTTCAGTTTTGCTACACTCTTACTAGTAAGGAATTACATTCTTTATTCTTATTTGCACCTTACTAAATTAAAATTACATATTAAAAAATTCCATCATATCTTAGTTCCTATCCACCTTGCCAAGTCCTATCTTCTGTCATTTCCCTTCTAACTGGAGTCCTTTTCTTTATCTTTTTTCCTTCCATTATCTATTCTTATGCTGTTCTCCCATGATCTTGCCTTCGTTTATGAGTCTATCATAGCAGTTGTCATATTGGGCCTTATGGAACAGTCATCAGCTCGTTTTAGTAGGACTTTATCTCTGTTGGCCACAGTGCCCAGTGCAGCGACTTACACGCGTTGTGAGGCCTAATGTATGAAGCGCTTTGCCACATTGTCTTGTTTAATTCACACAATAAGTTGAACTAGGCATTATTTTCCGCTTTTAGATAAGGAGAAAATGAAACTTAGTCACAGATCACACCAGGAATAATTGGCTGAAATATATACACAAAAATCAGACTACATTACGAGTAAGAGCTTCTGTTCCTCAAAAGGTATACCATAAAGAAAATGAAAAGGCACTCTATTGAGTGAGTAATGGGAAGTATTTGCTGTTCATATATCCAATAAAGGACTTGAATATATAAACAAGTCACACAAATCAATAAGAAAAAGACAACCTAATAGAAAAACCGACAAAGGATTTAAGCAAAGATTTCACAAACTCAAATGGCCAATAAATATGTAAAGGGTAATAATTTCACTAGTTATGCAAATGTAAAATAAACAATGTGATACCACAATACCAAAATGATTAATCAATCTGAAAACAAAAACAGTAAATACCAATGTTAATGAAGCTGTGGAATAATGAGACCTCACATATACTGCTGGGGAAATGTAAATTTGCATAACCACTTTGACACACTGGAAATCACTATTAAAGATGAACATATTTATGTTTGTATTCACCAAAAGATATGTATTTGACTCTTTATAGAAGCACTATTCTATTCTATTCTAAATGGCCCCAATCTAAAAACTTCATTATTCATAAGCCGTGACACCATTAAAGTCCTAGAGGAGAACGTAGGCAGGAAAATCTCAGATACTTCATGCAGCAACATTTTTACTTATATCCCCTTGAGCAAGGGACATAAAAGAAAGAATAAACAAATGGGATCTCATCAAAATAAAAAGCTTCTGCATGGCTAAATAAAACAGTATTAAAATAAAAAGAGAACCAACTGTATGGGAAAACATTTGCCAGCGATACCTCAGACAAGGGTTTAATCTCCAGAATATATAAGAACTTACACGATTCCACTCTAAGAAGATAAGCAACCCAATTAAAAAAATGGGCAAAGGACTTGAACAGACACTTCTCCAAGGAGGACATACAGAGGATACAGAGATGCATGAAAAGGTGCTCAGTATCGCTAGCTATCAGAGAAATGCAAATTAAAGCCACAATGAGATACCACTTCACAGTGCACTGTTGGTGGGATTGCAGACTGGTACAACCACTGTGGAAAACAGTATGGAATTTTCTCAGAAAACTAAAAATGGATCTGCCTTTTGACCCAGCCATTCCACTTCTAGGATTATATCCTAAGAACCCTGAAACACCAATCCAAAAGAACCTATGCACCCCAACGTTCATAGCAGCACAATTTACAATAGCCAAGTGTTGGAAGCAACCTAGGTGCCCATCAGTAAATGAATGGATCAAAAAACTATGGTACATTTACACAATGAAATTCTATGCAGCAGAAAGAAAGAAGGAGCTCCTACCCTTTGCAACAGCATGGATGGAATTGGAAAGCATTATGCTAAGCGGAATAAGCCAGGCAGTGAAAGACAAATACCATATGATCTCACCTTTAACAGGAACCTAAACAACAAAACAAACAAGCAAAATATAACCAAAGACACTGAAATAGGGAACAGGCTGACAGTGACCAGAGGTGAGAGGTGAGGGAATTTCAGGGGAAAAGGGGAAGGGTTTACAGGAACAAGTATGAAGGACACATGGACAAAAACTGGGGGGGATGGAAATGGGAGGGGTTGGTGTGGGCTGGGATGAGAGTAAAAGAAAACTGTACATGAACAGCAATTAAAGTAAAATTAAAAAAATAAAAACTTCAATATTCACCAACAGTAGATGAATTGTGTCATGTTCATAAAATGAAACCCTGTAAGCAAGGAGAATTAAGTCTTCAGCTACATCTCACAATACGGATGTGTCTCACAAACACAATATTGAAGAAGCACCAAACACAAAAGATATAAACTATATGACTTCATTTACATAAAGCACAAAAACAGGCAAAACAAACCTATGCTATTAGAAACTGAGAAAGTGGTTTGCCCACAGGGGAGCGAATTGACAGGGAGCTCAAGGAGGGTTTTGGAGATAATGCTCATGTTCTGTTCCTTGATTTGGGAGCAGGTTACACGGGTAATCCCATCTTGTGAAAACTCGTTCAGCTGTACAAATAGGATGTGCAATTTCTGTATGTTATACTTTGATAAAGAGATATATTAAACAGTAAAAGATGGTGAAATATAGGATTTAAACCCAAAACTATCTCATTCTTAAATTCCATGTCCCAATGGGAAAAAATACAATGAAAACATTGAAAAATAAAAAAATAAATTCCATGTCCTCTTTCTTGCTACTTTATCATTTAATAAGCAGAACAGAAGTGAATTTGCAATCAATGGCCCTTTGCTTGTGCCTTTGTTATTGCATTTAGAATCAAATTGCTGCGTGAAACACAGTGTTGCTTGCTTTTATGTAACAATTTATTTACAGCTTGGTCTGTCTCACTGTGAGGTTGTGAGCACCTCATAAGCAGGGACTATGTCCTAGAAATCTGTATTTTCCCAGTGCTTTGGACAAATCTTGGCCTACAATAGATATAAATGAATGCAGGAAAGAACTATCTATAACTGTACCTATAGAATACTTAGGACTCAGCTAAAGAAGTTTAAAAAGATAACCTGAAGGAAAAAGTAAACTTTCTAATATTTCAAAAAACAAACACATTGAGGTGTTTTAAAAATTATACCATGATGACTTGAAAGAGTTAATGCCTTTTATAAGGATTTCTGATTTACCATGTGGGAGTAGCTTCAGGTGCTGAGAGAATCTAGTTCAAGCAATGCCATGTGATGTCTAGAAATATAGTGGTTTATATATACATGATTAGGCTACACAAATTACAATGAGCCCTGGCACATGTGGCTCAGTTGATTAGAGCATCAGACCATAAACCAAAAAGTCATGGGTTTGATTCCTGGTCAGGGCACATGCCTAGGTTGCAGGTTCAGTCCCCAGGTTGAGGCACGTAAGCGAGGCAACAGATCGATGTTTCTTTCTCACATTGGTGTTTCTCTCCTTTTTCTCCCTCCCTTCCCTTGTCTCTAAAATCAATAAGCAGCCCTGACTTGTGTGACTCGGTTGGGAAGGTGCTGATTCTATTCCTGGCCAGGACACATGCCTGGGTTGCGGGTTTGGTTCCTGGTCAGGGTGCATATGAGAGGCAACCAATTGATGCCTCTACCTCACGTCGATGTTTCTCTTCCTCTTTCTCTCTACCTTCCCCTCTCTCTAAAAATAAATAAATAAAATCTGAAATCAATAAGCATGCCCTCAGTGAGAATAAAAAAGATTACAATGAAAACAGTATTTTATGATGATTCATTTAGTCAGTTATTGCTTGAGTATTAACTGTGCCACTGCTGTAAAGCACAGCGGAGTGTAAGGCACATAGGGAAATAAAACACTTGCATGGAACATACAGGGAGGGGCAAAAGTAGGTTTGCAGTTGTTCATTTGGAAAATAAAACAACAATTAATAAGTGATAATACAAGAATAAACTCTGTGTTTTGCATACTCACAACTAAACCTACTTTTGCCCCACCCTGTATATATAGGAGAGGGAAAAATAAACAATATATCACAATTAAGTATATTATATATTAGAAAGTGATAAATGCTGTTAAAAAAATAGAGGAGAGGAAGGAGGAGCAGAAGCTGGTTACAGTTTTGAGTAGAGTGGTGAGGGAAGCAGTACAGAGATCGCATTCCAGCAAAGTTTTGAGGAGTGGGGAGTTAGCTAATATCTTGGGGAAGAGCCAGTTCAAATGTCCCAGGGAGGGTGCCTGACATGTTCTGGCAACAGCAAGAAGGCCCAGCTGGCTGGAGCAGGGTGAAGGAGAAGGGCAGGAGGAATGAGGCCAAATCACCTGGGACCTTGTAGATTGTGGCAAATTCTTGGGCTTTTACTCTGAACCCAACAGAAAATTAGTGAAAAGTTTTGAGCCAACACTAACGGATCTGACTTACATTGTAAAAGAACATCTATCCCATGATTTAGGAAGAAGTGAGAGAACAAAGGCAGCTGCAGGGAAAGCAGTTGGGAGGTCGGGTGATTCAGAGTGGTGAAGTCCGTAGGGGCAATGAGAACTAGATTGTTAAGTGTACTTGGAAGATAGAAAAAACAGAATTTCAGGAGAGAGTGGAATGTGGTATATGAGAGGAATAGAAAACATCAAGGATGACTTCATGTTTTTTGGCGGTAGGATAGTAGGAAACTATTAACTAATTGGCCACAAGCAGCTTCCTAACTGACATAGGCGGATACACAGAAAACAACTCTTGTTTGCTCCGAGGGGGTCTGGCACTGGGTGGGTTCTCCCTACTACTTACTGGCCACATTTCCCTTTTCCTCCACAGCCTTTGGCTCGTGGCAATCATCTGAGCTCATGTGGCACAAGTTAACCTCTTGTACAAGCAGAAGAGAGGAATTTCCATTTCTTTCAGGAATATACTTGGAATTTAATGTTTTAGAATTTGTGTCCATTCATCTGAGTAAACATTTTACTTACCAAAGGAAAAATCTGTAATTCCATCAAATCTAGTCTTTATCACATCAGCATAACTTGGCAACATGAACTCCAAGAAGCCTCTACGTTTAAAGGCTACAATACATACAGAAGCATTTTTATCTTGATTTAAATAAATATATTAAAATCTGCTTTGAAATAGAAGATTTTTTAGTCCCAGAGAAAAACAAGCATATGACATCAATTTATTTTTTAAAATTTGTTTTTGTAGAAAATAAGATATTTTAGTTTTTATTATTCTTTTTTATCATTATTGGCAAATGGCAATTCTGTGAGCCTAAAGGCCTAATATTTCTAAATCATGCTTATGCATCAGAAACATTATGGCCTTTTGAGTGTCCACATTGCTTATTTTTGTGTTTTGACAGTGTCTCATGAACTATTAGTAATAAATGCATTAATCAGTTTAGGATGAGTAAAATACAATCTCTCCACCCAAGGAATGAAACGTGTTGTTTCTTCACAGTCAGAAGGCATTTTTGTTCATGTGCTAGAAATTTTAAAAACTTACGAGAACTCACCATCTGCTACTGTTATTATTATTTTTAATCTGTTCCTTTAGCTATGTTTTCTCTATTAATTGTTTTTCTGGGATACAATCAATTAGCAGTCACACTATTTTTCTAATTTGATTAAATCATAAGACTAAAAATCTAAAGGAAAGTACATGAGCCATGATTAATTTAAAGAGGTCTCTTCCCTCGAATTAACATGTGAGATTGTGCAAAGGGAAACAAATATCAAAGCATTTCACCAATCACATCACTCTTCTGTGCAAAAGTGTTAGTAGTAGCATTTTGTACACTCTCCAGTATGGTACCCACTATCCCATGTGATTATTTAAATTGTACACACTACTTATTTAATAATAACTTTAATACAATAAAATTAAGACTTCAGTTTTTCAGTTAAATTAGTCACATTCCAAGTACTACATAGCCATCTGTGGCCAGTGGCCACAGTGTTCAATAGTGCAGATATAAATAATTCTATCATCACATAAAGGTCTATTGAATAGTGCTGGTCTAGAGAGGAAATTGCAAATTTTTTTTAGCATAGCTCTTCAAGCCCTTCATAATTTCATTCCTGTTTCCATTACTCGGTATATCTTATACTATAATACCGAGCACATGGAACCCATGCATTTTACGGTTTTTTAAAATTTCTGAGCCCTCGCTTATTTGATTCCCTCAGCTTAAAATTACTTTCCTCTGTTTTACACTTAGTGAAATAGTTCCATGTCTATAGGATCCACCTAAATGTACCTTCCTCAAAAAAGGCCACCTTTATTCAGCCCCATAGGATTTAAGTATTTTTCTTCTTTGTGCTCTCTGGCATGTTCTTGTGTCTCTGACATACCTTGTACCTTATTTACATCGGTTTGTTTCAACTATGTGCTCCATCCTCGAAAGTGTGCCTTCGTGATTGTGCCCTTGTGCGACTCACCAGTGTCGTGTACACAATAAATCCTCTGAAATGGTGATTTGAGTAATTTATAGACTTAAGTATTCTGTTTTATGAACATTTGCAGCCCCATTGTTTGATGTGTTTTGCATTTGTAAATTTATTTGCTCCATCATTCTGTAGGGTTATTGTTTTCAAATCCCTTCTGCGTTGACTAGCTTAGATGGGGACTGAGCTGTGGGGGCACCAAGTGCATCAAGTGGTAGATGCATGTTCCTCTTTTCATGACTGTGATTCAGTGCCCAAGCATCGCGGTTGCCTTAGCCATTATCCCTCATGCCTGTGACCGGAAAACACAATGAAATTTAAACTGAATGAACACACACGGAGTATCTGCTAACCTCTGATAATTGGTGCAAGGTGATAGATACCTTTCCAGTCAGGTGCCTGTGGTCCCTGGTTTCACAGAATCATAATCAATAGGACAGTTCGGTGGTTGTGACCTTGCTCAGGTCTTTCTGAAAAAAACTGCTGGCCTTTGCTACACTTCTGTTATTTAAAGCAAAACAATGTCCCTCATTAGTTAATCTATTATACTCTCAAATTTTAAACTCCTAATGGATTCCCAGAGGCCATTGTTCCTCTCTTCTGCAGAAAATACAGCACAAGACCATAGCATATTCTTTCTAAGGAAATTTAAAAATTGTGTTTCTCTTGTTTTCTACAGCATTCACCCTTGCAAATGAGAAGAGGAACTGTTTGTATTTCTCTGTTATCCTGAGTATCCGCTTTCAAGAGGTGCTGGCTTCATAGGGGCAGTTGTCCTCATACCTTTGGGCTTGATAGTTACCATTCAGTAGCAGTAGGAAGGAAAAGTGTTCTTATGCTCACCCAGAAGTCAGTGTATTCATTATATACTTTTAAATTTAGCATAAATACCTTCAACCTCGTCTATCTTATACCTACACCAGGTGATTTCTGCGTTTGTTTATCTCCAGGCTTGGCCTTCCTCCTGTGCTTCAGTTCTGCCATGAAACTGGTTTGCTAGATACTCATTCTTCCATTCAGCTAACATTTATTGGTCACACATTATATGCTAAGCACTGTGCTAGTTTTTTAGGAAACAAAGACAAAGCCAGTGTGGCAAAATGCTCATCATCCCCACAAAGGAAAAGGCTCCTAAACCCAAGACAACAATGCCACAAGGGACATTACAGAGCGGAAAGAGCGGAAGCTGTGGGGTCAGTTTTCAGGCTTGTCTCTTACCCAGAGAGACTTGTGATGCCCACCAGTTTTTCGCCAGTCTGAACTCCAGTTTTCTCTTCTGTAATAATGGGAATATTATTCTCTAAGCCGTTGAGTTACTGTGAGGGTTAATTGAGTTGGTAAATGCAGAGTTGAAACTTAACCTAATTCTTTGCCTTCAAAATCCAGCTTGTTGTTTATTGAATTTCTTTATCATTTAAGATTCTGTTCTAATTATCAACTGCTCCTTCTCCCACACTGTAAGCTCAAATTAAACTGGTTTGCTCACCGTTCCTTGGAGACATTCGTCTGACGCCTCCTTGCCTTTGCTCAGGCTCTTCCTTCTGCCTGGAATGGCTCCCCAGTTCGGCATGTCTAAATTCTTTCTGCTTCAAGGCTCTTGATGAAATATAATCTTTGTCATAAAGCTTTCTTTGGTTTCTGCAGAGCGAAATAACCACTTCTCACAAAATCCTGTGGCATTTTGTTCAAACTCTTAAATTATAAATTATGTTTTTATCAGACAAGTTTCATGGAGTCCTAGAATGCATTGAAATATTATAACTTGAGCAACAGTTTGGTTTTGAACTTGAGGAAAATATGGTGGCATAATCTTACCTCTGAAATGAAAAACTAAAGGAGTGTGGAATTGGTTTGCTCACCTTTCCCCATATCCAACCCTAGTTTACACACTATTCCCACTTCACCACTTTTACTTTGTTCCCATTGTCTTCAGAAAGCTGCTTATATATTTTAAAATAAATTAAAAATGGTGGCAATGAACAGGCATAAAAACTAGCTGATGTAAGTCTTTGTGAACAACTTCGAAGTGGGCATTTCATTTTTTATTTTTAAACTACAATTGACATAAAATTTGTATTAGTTTTAGGTGTACAATCTCATGATTATAGACATTTATGTAACTTATAAAGTGATCACCCCCTAAAGCCAGTACTCACCTGACACCATATACAGTTATTTCACTATTATTGACTATATTCCCTATTCTATAACTACCAATTTGCACTTCTTAATTCGTTCACCCTTTTCACCCCTCCTCCCACCCTACTCACCCAATCTGGCAACTGTCAAAATGTCCTCGTATCTGTGAGTCCTTTCGAAATAGGCATTTTAAAGCTTTACCCTGGTTCTTGGTAAATCTGAGTTTGTTGGCTTATTTTTCCTTGAACCAGCTCTCGAAACTCTTGAATGCTCAAAAAGATATGAATCTTTAAAGCTTCTGTTTTAATAATTAAATAAAGAATAGATTTCACAGGTAATCTTAATTGCTTCATATACCTTTAGACCCCTAACCAGTAAATATTTTAAAACTTCGCAAGTAAGAAATATTTTCCATAGCAGCAATTTGGTACCTGTTATAAAGTTCGATAATACATAATGAATTAAATTATTCATTGGCAAAGTAACCTCACTTTCTCGGTTTGTGCAAATATTAGTAAAGTTCATGGATCTCTGTTAAATGCCTAGGCTGTCTGACAAGTAAATACAGTTTGGTGGTGAATTATCCCCACCCCTGTGGCAGTCATCAAAGCCAGGCAGCCAGCAGAGGGTGCGGGGCCCAAACCAGTGGGTGGCCCTCTGTCATTTCACATGTCCGGTGATGCTGCCGATGGCGTCCTCCTTTGCAGGTGTGGCCGTCGGCTCCCCTTTTTCATTTATTTGCATGTGTATGAAGTATGATGTCCAGTATGGATGTACATATGGATATGAATAGGCAAACATGGTTTTGGTGAACTCCGTGAGCAACTCTACCTTATTAATCCTAATTCACAGATATGCTTTCACACTCCATGCCATGAAGCAGTTGGGCCTTTTCTGTTTGCTTCCTCTTACAGTGTCTGCCTCATTCATTGCTAGAAATTTTAAAAACGCTGTTCATTTAGCCTCTCCACACATTAAATTCCAAAATCTTGGTCATTTTATCTGCCTCCCTCAGCCAAGCTGCAGACTGCATAGCGCACATACCTCCTCTTCTTTTTTTCTTGAGATTGTTACAGACTTTAAGTTCTTTACTTGCCAAGTTCTTTGGAATTTTTTATATCTGTTGATAGCAAAAGATTTTGGTATTGAATATCTCTGCTACATATTTTTCACATTCTTGGACATACTACTTTTCTTGTTTATCTGATCTCTTTATTTCACCAGAATTCTGACTCATTTTGGTCTATACAAAAGGCCTGTATTATTCAACTGACCCATGGATGATGGCCTGCTGACTGTCGCGAGAGAAATTTCAGTTTGAAATAGTTGATCCATGGTAATGCCAGGTACTGACGGTATAACTGTATAAAGCTGTGTTCTATTTCAGCTCTATCCACATCCGGAAACGCCATCTTCACCCTCACCTCAGCTGTGCTGTGCAGTTCCCCGCCCTGGCGGCCTCCTGGAGGAGAGGGGTAGATCTAATGGGTGGGTCAGCCGGTGCCCCCGGGGAGGGTGTTTTCTTCCTCGTAAGTGGCTCTTACACTTTCTCACTAGTGGTTAGGAGAACAGACTCTGGCAGTAACTTGTTGAGTGCTTAGTATGAGCTAAGAGCCCTTTATCTCTTCATGGCCTCTGGCCTCCCATAACTGGCGGTTCGGGTGTGAACACAGGGAGAAGGAGTCTCACTTCTCTCCTGTGCTACCCTCCTCGATGGTAAACCGAATTCGACTTGGCAATTACATAACCTCTCCACTGTTCCAGCACCACATGGCCACATCAAAAGGATCCTAAGGAGGCTGGGAAGTCAATGCTACACTTGATTTTGAACTAAGTATAGAAAAAGATTCCACCAGTATCTCCATGGAACCAAGCAGGCTAGTACCTTAAAATATTCTGGAACTGGTAAGTTCACAGCTGACTTATCATCATTTCCCTTTATGTGATTTGAACCATGAGTCATCTGTTCCTCTGAAATTGTGGACACACTGATGTATTTTTAACTTACTATGAGCCACTCTTCTAGAATAAAACAGAGCAGAAACGCAATGTGCAATTGTCAAGGGGAAATGGTGTACAAGGCCTCGAGTGCAGAGCTATGTCCTGGACCTTTCAGGAGGGACTGCCTTCCCATCCAGGATAAACACAACTCCCAGAGTGAGTCAATCCTTGGGGCTCCTAGAGCCCTTGGTTTCTGGCCTACCTCTCTTCTGGACCCTGTCTTATTCACCTTCGCAGCTGGTGTCTAAATCATGGTAGAATATGCATACGTATTTGTTGGAACCATCCATCCAAGCATTCATTCCTTTACTTAACAGATATTTATTAAGTGCCTATTATGTACAAAAGCCTGTGCTACGTGTTGGGGATGCAGCAGAGATCAAAACAGACTGATGCTTTGGTGTGTCGAGGGTGGGGGAAGTTGGATTATACATGAAAAATTACACAAGTAATTCCAGCCTCAATATCCATAAGTGCTCTAAAGGCCTAGGAAGTCCTGACCAAACCCTGCTAATTAATTAGCAATATAACACTGGCCAAATTACTTAACCTCTCCAAGTTTCAGTTTTCTCATTTATAAAATAAGAGATGTATGAGTTAACATCTAAAGTCTTTTTTTAGGCCTGAGCTTTATGATTCTGTGCTTGCTTAGTGAAATATATGTTTTGTGTAAAGAGTAGTTGATTAAAAGTTATTCATTAAATAATAATACCAGTAACAATGGTCAGAAAATTTCATTTTATAAATTTTCAAACTCTTTGTGACTATAGTGGGAACTTCACCACACAGAAAGAAATAAAGTACAGAACCCACTAAAAAAAAAACAACAAAAAAACAAAAACAAAAACATAGTGACATTAAGAATTATAGTAAAATGAATGAAATGTCTTGAACCTTAATTATTTTGGTGTCATTGTGGATGAGTAATGGGGCAGTGTGAGGTATTATCTGAAATCTTTTCTAGCTCTGGATCATTTCAAATAGTGTGGGGATTACAAAAGGGATAACATTTTTCTGAGAATACAATGACTAAATTTGCCAAGGCTATGTTTTAAAGGGACCAGTTCTTGGCAAGAAACTCCTGGTTTGTTCCCCCGTGAAAAGGGAAAACTGAATGGATGACCTTTACCGGTGAGATACACATCGGATGTGGAAGACTGGGAAAGTAGGGTGTTTAGGGGTTATCCCCTTTTCCCCATGGAGGGAGAAGGGGAGGAGCTCACATGTTTTTCTTAGTTGAAGCTGAGGGAAGACAGCCCAAGAAATTCCCTTGTAAAGTTTGTGGGGTGGCTGGTAGAAGAACAGACTAACATCTCAAGCCTGGCGGTTTTCTGCTGACCTGTGGCTTGTTGAGCAGCCTTGGGCTGTTGGAGTGAGGGGCAGCACACCGGGAAGAGATGTGACTGTGGTAAGCCTGGTGGCCTGAATAATAGAATATTATTCAGTTATAAAACAGAAGGAAATCCCACTTTATGAGAAAACACAGATGAAGCTTTAAGGACATTATGCTAAATGAAATGAGTCAGACAGAAAAAGACAAATATTGTATTATTTATACATGGAATCCAAAAATGCTGAACTCATAAAAACAGAGGGTACACTGGTGGTGGTTGGGGAGGAGGGGGCTGGGGAATTGTGGAAATGGGTGAACGTGGTCAAATGATACAAACTTCCAGTTACAAGATGAGTAAGTTCTGGGGATGTAATGTACATCATGGTGACTATAGTTGGCAATACTACATGGTATACTTGGAAGTTGCTAAGAGAGTGGATGTTAAATGTTCTCGCCACAAAATTAAAAAGTAATAATGTGAAGGATGGATGTGTTAACTAACCTGACTGTAGTAATAATCATCTTGCAATATAGACAGGTATGAAGTCATTATGTTTTATACCTTTAATTTATATATTATATGTCAATTATATCTCAATAAAGTTGGAGGAAAAAAAACTGAAGTCTTGACCAAAACTACTAGCAAGTTATTTATTTAACCACAAATTATGGTTGAATTTCTTGCTTAATATAGTAAACAGAATCATTATTTTTAAACTAAGGTTGTCTGTTAATATCTGCGGTTTGATTTAGAAATTTTCTCAGAATGACTATTTTCTTCCCTATTTTGCTACTAACTCAGTGTTTTCATACGTGATAAGTCATGGCATATTCTGTTTCACATTAGGAAAAAGATCAAACATTTCTAACCTAAAAGTCCCATTTTCTCACCGCATTCCCTTTCCTTTCCCCCCCTCCCTTGCCTTCCTGCTTTAACCACCACCCCAAGCCTGCTCTAGGCCTCCTGGAACTGGATCGCACTGTGTGGAATTTAGAGATCACGCCTTCTCATGCACACAGGGCGGTCTTTCAATTCTCTCTTGGCTGAGTGAGGATGGGCCTTGAGCCTGGAACAGTTACTGTTTCATCCAGAGATAAAGAACGCTCACAGCCTGTTCTCCACGTATCACCTTGTGCGGCAACGTCTTTCCCTGCGTCAGGCTCAACGTGCACTCTTTGTTTCGCTAAGCAAACATGCTACAAGGTGCCTGGCCAGGCCCCCAATGCATCTGTCCCCTGTGGGAGAGCGACGAGAGCTTCCTGTGGCAGGACAGGAGGGATTTGTGCAGGCCACGTGCTCTGTGTTGGCTGCTGAGAGGGATCCACTAGCTGTGGGAGACCGATGCTCACACTGGAGCTGATCTCTTCTCCACGTCAGAAAAGCGTTGTCATTCATCTAGCGCTCGACTGCACCGTGCTTTCCTTGGCGATTCCGGTGCCAGCATGCAGTGGACAGAGTGCCTTGACCTCTACTCCCGGCAATAGCTAACAGGTGCTGCTTGCTCAACACCAACTCTTCAGTCAAATTACTGTTCATTTGTTTTATTTTATTTTCATCGCTGGAAACCAGTGGTAGGCTTGCACTTTGTGCCTGTGGGGAGGCACCTGAGCGAAAACACAGGACACATACAGAGAGGGCCCTGTATCACATAAGCCTTGAAATTAAGGCATCAGACCAAATTGCCATAACACATTCAGGGTAACGAGAAAGCCTCAAAAGTGACAAAAATTTTACTCTAATTTTCTAGTATCAGAGGGAATGCCCACTTAAAGAAGTACCGCTAGACACAGTATCCTCATCGTACTGCAGCTACAACCATCCTTTTGAAATCCAAAAGACTAGGAACTATTTTCCTAACCAGCAGGCCTCTACTGGAACTTGTTTACACACCCTCCCAAAGTAAAAATAGTTCCCTAAGTGTCATATAAAGCAGAAAAAAGAAAAAAGTTCACAATAAAATAACATGTGAGGTAGAAACTAACTAGGTAAAATTTTATTTCTAGATTAAAGCCATCCATTCATTTCTTCATTTTTAATTTACAAAAAAATATAAATTTTTGCTCGAAAAGAGATAGTGCGCCTTACTGCTGAAGAGAGAGACTCCAGAGTCTGACACCAGGGTTTGAATCCTGAGTTTGCTCTGTCCAGCAAGTTACTCAAGCTCTTTGCAAATTACTCAGGCTCTCAGTGTCTTAATTTCCTCATTGAACGCCGCGGATTGAATTAATAGTACCTGAGAGAGTTGTTGTATTTAGTAAGTTAATACATGTAAAGCACTTGGGTCACGTTCAATAAATGCTGGCTGTTATTAGTATTGTGAAATGGTTGCATGAAACCATCGGCCGTGCCAACACAGAAACAAAGTACATTTGTAGACTTTCTGTAAAGATTTACACTGTTTTCTCCTTAATTTAAGCTATTTTGAAATATACATAAAATAGAACATTCTCCCCCCCACCCCCAAACTGAGGAGAACTCTAGGCACACACTCTGGAAGGAGGAGGAGAGAAGTCCAGGCTGTAAGGACAAGCAAGCTGGGAAGCACAAGGGACTAACAAGCCTGGCGGGAGGCCCGATTTTGAGCTCATAAACTCATGGACTCGGGGATTTAAAACCTTCAAAAGCTATAGAAGTGAAAAGCAAAATGCTGCTTTTTCACCGTCTGTGCCAACACGCTAGATCATTGCCAAGGGTTATGGCTGTTAATAGTCTTATTTTTCCACAGAAACTACACATATGGAAGCATATTTATTTTTATTTTATGTATATAAAATAAAGTGTCTGTCTGTTTGTCTCTGTGTTACTGTATCATACAACAGTAACTGGAAGATTCCACCATGTTTGAGAGGAACTCATTGAAGATGGTTTGACTTAAAATAGAGAGTGCATGACTGAGATGAAAGTCACTTTGGAGGGTGACACACTTTTAGGTCATTCCCAAGACGCAGGTAGTTGTCCTCTAAAGCAACGACACAGGTGCAGGAAGCTTGTGTGCCGCCAACTTGGAAAGAAGTGCTACACAGATTAAAAGATCAAAAACAGAGAGACCAAACCAAGATTTTAGACCCGAGTAGAGATTCACACATGGTAGGCACGCCAAGTGGCAGGTGATTTCCGATGAAGTTCTTCGTCACATAAGATGTTTTGGCAGAATCCTTTAGCATGAGTAGCAGCAGGGATTTATTTATTTACATTGGTTACTGAATTTCTCAGGCTACCCTGGGCACGTTTGCTAATTCTATGTAGACCTGTTCCTCCCTCACATATTGTAATTTATGGTGCATACAACAAATATATGTGTATGAATGTCTACTTTGTGCAAGGCATAATATTAAGTAAAGGGTCGGTTATAACCAACCCTTTCTTAAATTTTTTTTATTCATTGATGTTAGAGAAAGAGGAAAGGAGCAGAGAAAACATTCATTCATTCATTATTGTATGTGCTCTGACCAGGGGTTAAACCCACAACCTTGGCATATGAGGATGACACTCTAACCAAATGAGCTACCAGGCCAGGGCCCATCCCTTTGTTCTTGATCTCACAGAGTTCAAGTCAAATTAAGAAAAATTTTCCACTACTGGTCTGGAGGGTTAGTCAGGTGTAACCCACTTTGAACATGAAGTTCCTCACTTTGTAGGGAGGAAAGCACAGAGAGGGCACCATTAGATACCATGTGTAGGGTAAGAGGAGGCAGTCTGGCTTCCTCACGCAGGTGTCTGGGTAACTGAAGGGAGCAGTGTTCCTATAGCCTCAGAGGGGCCTGATAACTAGTGTTCTCCCAACCTTGAGATTGGGTTCAATAAACTGTTCCCATAACATAAAGTGGGCTCACATACGCAGAATTATGCTGTGTTATGTAATGTTCTGGCAGTTTTCTGGCTTTATTTCCCTTTAGAACTTAAACAAGTAGGAGCTTCTCACTAGACCGACACACAGCTTGCAGCGTGCATGGCTTGCCCACCTGTGAATAAAGGCATGCCAAGCATCTCCATGGCTCTGTGCATTTTCTTCCTTCTTCCAGAGACAAGAGTGGATCTGCCCAGGCTTGATTGGTTGCAGCACACCATGGATACCCTTTTAGAATAGTTCTTTATTCATTTTTTTCAACACATATTTACTTAGTACAAATATTTGGTCCATAGGCCATGGTAGGTCATTGTAAGGACTTCACCTTTTACTCTGGGTGGGATGGAAGGGATTAGAGTTTTTTGAACAGAAGAGTGAGGTGATTTGATTTACATGTTAACAGGTTTACCATGGCTACTGTGTGGAGAACACAGTCTAGAGGGCAAGGGCAGAGAAACCAGTTAGAAGTCCCTTAAGGTATTTTAATAATGGAGAGAGAGCAAGCAAGAGAGAGAGAAGGTGGCTTGGACCAGGGTGTTGGTAGTAGAGGTGATAAAAATCAATTGTAATCAGGATATATTTTGAAGATATGTTGGATTAGATGTGGGGTTTGAGTATGTTGTTGATGGAGAGTTTGATTTAACAGAGGGAATTAGGCACATATATATACCGTATGCTGGAATATGATGAAGTGAGCACAAATACAAGAGAGCTGATTGTAATGACTGAACATAGCAGTTGGGTAGAGTTGGATGTGGGCACCTGAGATGAGGTGAGGGAAAGGAAAACGCTGGTGGAGTCAACGAATTGTTGGTTTTGATATGCTCAGAGATATTTGGAGATGGGGCTCTAAAACAATGAGCCAGAAAAACAAGTGGTGGTGGGAAGCTGGATGCTGGAAATTCACATCATGGAACAGTTGCAATTTTTGTTAATAACATAGATAAATATATACCGCAAGAATGAGTGGCTGATGTAAGGTGATGGACAAGATCATGGAGTCTAGTAGGTAAAGAAATTTAGAGGCTACGGTATTGAAAGAATCATCCATCTGGATTTTGAAGTGACTAAGAAGACAGTAACGGTGAGCCAGGAATTAAAATCCGGTGGATGTCGCCAGAAGAAGAGGGAGTAGGTGGTAGAGTCAGATGGTATGAGATTCAAAGTTAGAGAATTTCAGGGACGAGGAAAGGAGAATGGCTTGGAGATGAAGCAAGGAGGACACCTGTCCCACATCTTATTTTACCTGTACACCCACTATGTCCAGGAGTATGGAGGAAAAACGAACACCTCATGAGAGGATCCCAGGGGAAGGCCAGGTTTACAATAGCAAGAGGTGAAGGAAGTGTTGCGAGAAGAGACTGAGAAAATAAGAGTTTGATGATGATAATCCATGAATTCCAGAAGGCATAGGGCTCCCTCTCTCATTGCTGACACTGGAAAGCGGAGGCTGGGAGCCTGCCGGTCTTATTCCAAGAGTCCTCTCGGCAGACATAAACTTTCCAGGCTTTGGTAAATCAGGAATCTGTGTTAGCAGAATATGTATTCTTTGGGATTTTTAAAGCGGAAATGTCTTTTGCATTTTAGAATTAATGCACATTATCTCCTCTACTAAGGATCTAGATGTAGAACCATTCCATATGCCCACTATAGGTGTTCTGTAATGGGCATCAGAAGGAATTTATCAGCAACGGAGAAAAGACCCATTTGGGTGAATGATGGCCCCCTAGGACTAAGACTATTAAGCAAATATCAAGGAACAGAGACTTCCTGAACCTCTCAGTAAGTCCTCTGTTTGGTAAAAAATAAGAATAATAATAACACTAAGGTAGAAGAGAGTTGAAGGTCCTGGAACGTTTTATGGTGCACCAGTGATAGAGTTCAGCAATTCTGTGAGATACAAGTTCAGAGCAAAATACTGTACTCATCACCTAGTGTTTGGTAGGCTCCACCCTTGACCTCTGAAATCTGGTTGGGGCACTGAGAAGGCCGGGACTCCATACAGCTTAAACTGATCAACTCTGAAAGTGCATGGTACTAAGGCACCATATTGCTCTTCTTTCCCTGCTTGTTATATTTTCTTTGTAAAGCTTTGTTTTGTTATTAAAATGCATCTTCACTATGCTTCACTCCCAACCATCAGATGGAATAATGTAATGGACTTTTAGAAGCATTTTCTCCCTTGATATATCATTTTGGGGTAAAAATTCATCCTGTGTCCAAGTAATTTCAAAAGCATTTAATTGGCTTGTTTCTGAAACATTCCATTTCTACATTCTTAGAGTAGAAATTGAATAGTATTTGATGTACTTAAACTGTACGTATTTTATTTGATATTTTTTAAGCTATTGTTAGAAGTATTGAAAATTGCATGGATGTATCATTTAATTATATACAACAGAATAAAAACATATTTTTTCTCTGGTGCCCATAACCTCATATAACCCTTGTAGCCCCATTACATATTGCTTAGGTACAATACTATCCCTAATTCTCAGCAGTTTAGTGCCCTTTTTATCTGCATCAAAAGTAGAAGATGGTAATTACTCAAGGAACAAAATAGTTGCCATGTTTGTATGTGCGGCAGGTGCAAATTTCAGAGACAAACTGAGGTGTGCAAGAGATGACTCACTTTATTTTCCCATAAATAAATTAAACTTCTATTTTTAGCTTTTGTTTTTGATGGATGGAAGAAAGCACTATCTTGTAAAATCTGGCAAACAGTAATTTTTCAGTCATTTAGTTTTAAATGTAGTCCAGTTCCGAGCGCTGTCCCTCTTCTCTTCTTTTATTTGGCATCTTATTTAAGGGGGGAAAGAGAGGCATCAGGAGTTGGGGGGAGGACACAGGCAGTGTGGCATTGAAGAAGCAGAGGATTCTGCCCTGGAACGCTCTGAGCTGGCTGGTAGCGCTCAGGCTGGCACACGCTAGGTCCGCACATGCTTCCCTGTCTGCATAGCGCCCACTGGGGTCTGCAGATGGGCTCTCTGTTAAGGACTGTCAGACCCTTTGGGCCTTTGGCTCTCTGCTTCATGTATTTTATTCTCTGAAGCAAGGAAAGGTTCAGCCATTCCCCCCACCCCCCAACTTCTCTAAGTTTGGGAGAAACTCAGGGCTGTCACTGGGCTTCTCTGTCCCACTGTTTTCACCCACTGTGGTTCAAGGCACTTCTTTGGATTCTTTGCGCGTCACCTTCAGAGCTCCAGATGTGAAACAGACACTAGTCCCCTCTATAGGACCCCTCCCCCAATGTTCGTATGATGGGCCTGTTACAATCCACCAGCCAGACCCAAAACCAGCTTTTGGGGGGAAAGGGATAAGGCCTCTTGTAAGGCCCTGCCAGAATCCAAGCTTTCTCCTGTCACTCTTGAAACTCTTCTCGGAGGATGGTTGGTGTATGTTACATTGCCTCTCTTATTTTAGGCCTCCATTCTTCTAGAGCTCAGCCTTTTAAAACTCAAAAACTTACTAGTTTTAAGAACCTCCTTTGGAATTCAAAACGTAAGCGCTGAATTTCTTTTCACATCCCTGCCATCTTCTGGAGGCAACGGATTCCCTGTTCCCTGACCGAGCGGAGGCAGCAACTGATGCGCAGAAGTGCTGGGAAGTGGGCAGAGGAGGGGGATGCAGGGAGCAGCAGGAGACCCACTGGTGAGCACCTAGAGCTATTATCCCAGAGCATCTCCTCTGACTTCGGACTGTCTCTGTTTACATGGTGTTCCTGTCTAGGCTGCGTGACATTAGTCTATTTTAGTTTTCTTCCTACCTCCTCAATTAGTTCCTTTTTCTCCCTTTCTACTGCTGTCTCAAACAGAGGTTCTGGTTGAAGCTTTTGATTTTCCTCTTTTCTTAGCCTCTGTTCTTGTGAAATTTCATGCATTTCAATACCTTCATCTGGTATAGCTACACAAAGAGGGCCTACCTCTACTCCTGACCCCTGATCTCACATTTCTACTTGGACGTCTCCTCACCTCAAAGTACCATGCCAGACACGAATTATTTATCCTGCCGTCACTTTTCACACCTAGCCCCTGCTTTCCTACTCATTTCTACTAGTGGCATCATCATTCTCATAGTCACTATATTCAAAACTCCTCTTCCTGGCGTTAAGCAGTCAACAAATCTCATGTATTTCTACTCTGAAATGCCTCTTGTATTTGCCACCCCATCCCATTCTGTCGCTCACCACTGGATGGCGGCTATTTATAACCTCAGTCCCTGCTCTCTGTCCTGGCCTGTCCTTCCCTTTCAGAGCTCTTGGTTGATCCCCGCCCCCTTGATTCTATACCTTGGCTCTCACATTCTATCTTGCTTCTTAAATGAGTGGATGGATTTTGGATGTTCTAACCTGGCTCTGTTTCTGAGTGTCTTTTAGGGTATTTGTTTTTCAGTTCTGTGTGCCTATACTTGATTGATGAGGACTCCGCTTGATGGAGCCTACCTCACCTGCCCTACCTAACTGGGAAGGAGCTGCCGATGAACTCACCTTGCTGCCTGCAGTGTGCCGAACACCATTGTCAGATTAATGGTAGTCTTATCCCGCCTCTTCCTTCCTTTCTAGTTCCCAGGGATTCTTCATTACCTACAAGAGAAGATTCAAACATGTTAAATCTTGCTTTTAAGTTCCTCCACATTATGTCACCAACCAGCTCTTTAGCTTTACCACTAATGACTGTCATAAAAGAACACTTAGTCAGCCCCACTAAATTGGTCTAATTACCATCTCTCCTGCACCTTTGCTTTTGGACATCTGCAATTTTGTGCCTTTTCAGATATCTGAAATCCCTGCCCCGATTCCACCCAAAGAAAACATACTCTGTTTCAAATTTTAGCTGAAATTCCTTCCTGAAGCTTTTTGCCAGCTTACTTTATGCCTCCTACTAGAAATACAGAACAATACCAGGCACTGAAATAATGAACAATTATAATAAGATAAACAGAAACATAAAATATAAAGATATCTATATATAATAGTTGCATTTAAGTAATGTTACTGGTTATTACAGCAATTGGATTGGCCAGGCTCCAGATGGGTTTCTGTGGAAAATGAAAGATGATTTTTAATTTTTCTAGCAAAGGTCATAGTGAACTAAATTCCCAGATTTAGTCTTTCTTTCTGGGCCTCTTCTTTCTTGATGTTTATTGCACTCATCCTCCCCAAATTTCCCCCTCCCCGTAATTCCCTCTCTCCTTATTGGTCCTCCTTCTTCCTCATTGACTGCCTCTTTTCAGGCTGTTTTCCCATCTTTCTTTGCCCAAAGGCTGACCTGCAGCTGCTCCGTGAGTGAGTGATACAACCTTTCACTTCACACCAGCTTATGACTCACACATATTGACACCTATCTTTGGATCTTCTACTAGTAAGGTCAATCCAGACCAATGTTGCTAATCTGGAGGTCCTGTAAGTAACTGAAACTCTAAATGTCCCAAACCAAACTCACCATTAGGCCCCACAACCCCAGTTTGCTTCTCCTTTCTTTTGCCCTCTGTGATGAAAATAGCATCATCTTCTTAGTCATGAGCTCTGAAGGGATCCTCGACTGCTCCTTCCCTTCTCTCAACACCAATGCACTCCTCTCCTTGAAGCCCTTCAGACCATCTCATTCCACTCCAGCTCATACCAAAACTTTTACCATGGCCTTAAATGTCCTTCACACACGGGTCTCTTTGTAATTCTCCAAACTTTTCTCAGGCTGCTGGTCTCCTTTTGCCAAATTCTAACACTTTCTCCCTTCCCTTCCCTTTCCTTCTTTTTTTTAATCCATGTCTGGCTCATTGGGATTCTTCATATCTTAGTTCAAAGGCCACTTTCTCAGAGTCACAATGACCTAACTGAAGTAGCTGCCTTTTAAAAATCTTTTTATTACCTACCCGTCATTCTATTTCTTTCTGTCTTTGTTGTGACTCAACTGCACAGGGTCGCTCTTCCACTGGCAAGTAGGCATCATAAAAACAGGTGCCGCTTTTTTTTTTTTTTGTAGCTGCAGGTGATTGATTACCTTGTAGCAGGAACTTAATAAATCTTCTGCATTCAGAATGTCTTCTGAAAAAAATTTCCCTCTCCATTCTTACTGCTTTGTCTCTAGCTTAACTCTGTTACTGGAGAATCATGAAAGATAGTAGCTGAATATGCAGATTCAAGAGTAAGACTTTTGGGGTTTGAATCCTAGCCTCCTCACTAGCTACGGCACCTTAAACAAATTATTGAACAACTGTATACCTAAGTTTCTAATCTGTAAAATGGAGATAATAATAGCATCTGCCTTACAGGGCTGTTATAAGGATTAAGTCACATAAATTATGAAAACAACACACACACAAAGTAAGCGTTATGTGTTCGCTATTATTACTTTTCCCATAGGAACTATTACTGTAGCCTTGCAACTATCTCCAGTGTCTTTACTGCTGTCTTCCTAAAACATATATTTGATCATAGTACTTTGCTACGTGAATATTTTTAATGGCTGTGTGCTGTTCACAGTGTGAAGTTCAGCACTTGGCATTCAGGTCAACGTTCTTCACAGTCTAGCACCATTTCCCGCATTCAGACCCATGCTCCTGCTTTCCAGTTACCTAGGTTGCTCGTACTTCCTCAAAAGTTCACAGCACAGCTTTCCCTGGTTCTGTATCTTGGCTCATGTCCCTACCTCTGTCTGAAATACTGGTTGCCCCTTCCAAAGAGGCAAATTCTTACTCTTTCTCCCCAGCTCTGAACACTCAGTTCTAATGTTGCCTGCTCAGTGAAAACTTCCCTGACTCTACTTAATAATAATTATAGCAATAACAAAAATAATGTCAGCCATTAAACTTGGTGAGGACTTAATATGCCAGCCACAGTGCTCAACACTTCATATTTATTATCTCATTTATTCTTTTTAACAACCCTATGAGACAGAAATATTGTTAGTTTCCGTTGAACAAATGGAGAAATCGAGGTTAGAGAAGTTAATTGGGAATTATTTTTTCTGTACTCCACTAGGATTTTAGATACACCTCCACTAGAGCTCTACGTCTCTGTTACATTATTATTTGTTCAAGTGGCTGCTCTCGGCCTTCCTACTGAACAAGCTGCTTGCAACTAAGAACTGTGCTATTCAACTTTTTATCTGGGGGACTCATTGATGTACATGACATAGTAGCTATCAGAAAGCACTTTCTCTTGCTTGAATTATGTCTTCTCTAAAGTGTCCAAAATCAGTTTTACACAACTTTCTCTAATGTTTAAAAATTTCTGTTAATCCTTGTACCTGACTTCATAATTGCCTCAATAAGTCTTTTTTTGAAATAAATAATATGTAAGAAGAAATGAGAAAAAGCAGGATACACATGGGGACATTAAAATTTGTTTTACTTATTTGAAAATGAAGTTAGCCCTCAAATAATAAAGGGCTTTAACAGTAAAAGAAATAAAATACAAACAAAGCATTTATGTTCATTTTGTGGTACTGACACAAAACAAAAGGAGTAAAAATGCATCTTATTGTGATTAAATTTGTCCTGATATGTCTATACCTAATGGTGCCCTGAAGAACTAAAGTAATTTTCTTTTTCTAGGAACAATAGGATACGGCTATAGAAATTTATTGATGTAATAACCCTACATATCTTTCACTGATGGGTACTTCTCTATTCAAAAAGTGTCTCTCTTATTGGAAAAGAAGCTTTTGAAACCATACATGGAAAGATTGGGCTTTTTCAACAGACCTGACAGATGAAATTAGAAATTCTACAAAATGTCTACTTTATGAGGGGGGACCCCCCAAAACCCAGAATTATCTTTTGGAGGATAGGCCCTTTGTAGTACAAGCTTCCCCTGCTAGGTGAGTGTTCTAGGGACCCATCTGTATCAGTGTACCAGCTGGTCTTGTTGTGAGAAACTGTGTTCAGCTTCAGTGAAATTGTTTGAAGGCTCTTTCATCGTGCTTGCCCATTTCATGATTGGTGATTTACAAGCACACCTGTCCACACCGCACTGGGTGTGCAGCAGTTTTTGACAAAAAACAACATGACCGCCATGCCCCACCCTCCCTCTTCACCAGGTTTTGCCCCCAGTGACTTTTTGTTTGTTTGTTTGTTTCCCTGGATGAAAAAAATCCTCAAGGGAAAATGTTTTGCTGACATGGAAGAGATGCAACAAACAAAAAAATGGCAGAAGCACTAAAAGGAGTCAAAATTGAGTTCAAAAACTATTTTGAGCCGTGGAAAAAATGTCTCAATAGGCGTATTGCATCATATGAGAGTGGTTTGAACGTGACTGAAGTTTAAACATGTAAGAATAAATTTTTTATTTTAAATAATTTAATTTAAATAATGTATTTATTTTTTATAGTTAAATTCTGGGGTTTTTTTGGTTCCCCTCATATGTGAAAAATTTAGTTAGTTTTTGTCAGTATATGCCACTTCAGAAAGAAATGTCTGGCAATGTGAATTACAACTTAACTATTTATTTTACTATTCCCATGGATATAAATATTAGAAATACTAATTTGAATTTTGCAAACATTTCACTGAAGTTATGGGAAAAACTCAGGAAGATAGTGGAAGTAAATTCACAGTGCAGTTACACATCAGACTGACAATCATTTTTGCCTCTGTAGATCTTCAATTTGATGTTCTGTTGATCCAGGAAGAGAATAAAGTAGAGAACTTGCTGGAGGCAGAAAAGGAAGTATTAATAACAAACATTAATTACTTGTTATACATCAGACACCATGCTAAGGGTTTTAGTATGCATATACTTGTATATGCGATATCTTAAGAAGTAAGCATTATTATTATTTCCATTTCTATGTGAGCAAACCAAAGCTTAGTAGAATTGCATAACTTGTTTAGGAGACATAGCCAGTAACGTCTAGCTGAGACCAAAACCCAGGTAGTTCTGACTCCATTGGCTGCACCTTGAATCAGTATGCTGCAACAGACTCAAGAGGCCAGAAGGTGGGATCTGGAGGTTCTATGTTCAGTTTGGGCCTCCGTAAGTAGTATTTATGGTGCTTACATTGTATATAAGATTGTCAAGTTCTGCTAAGAAATTCACCATATAGGAAGTTGAGAAAAGCATTTCTAGTCAAGACTGATCAGTGGGCCTTGGAAGAGGCTCCATGTTTTAGGTATACTCCTTAGACAATAAGAAAATTTAATGCCCAAATAGAAAGACTAAGGTGTACATATAGAGTCATTAATTTTTGGTGACAACTGAAGAGATCTCACTTCCCAAACCATTATAAGATCCAGTCTTTACAATATTCTCAAAATTCTCCAGAGGAGGGAGTTCACAACCTCTTTAAAATTACTGTCATCAATTTCTTTCTGAAGTGTAATCAAAATCAAAATCAATTTCTTTCCCATCAAACTGAAATCAAAACCTCTAATTTCCTTAAATGTAAATGAAGAACATTTCCTCATCCATATAAATTCAAGAAAATTATACAAAATGCTGAGTATAACTCTGCAGGGACGCAGTGACATTTGGGTAAGTTCAGGGTCATTACTGGGAAGAATTTTTAAGCTGGTGAAAAATTTTATGTTTCAAAGAATTTCACCGTTGTTGATGAATCTGTCAGGTATTGATATATAGCTAAAACAAAAGGTTTAGGTAAATATTAAGCACTAATGAATTATCCATGTCCTTTAACTTTTCTCCTCTCCCTTTGGCTGACTGTCCCATATAATTGCTCTGCTTATTTGCAGTTAAAATCTATACATCTTGCTATTTGTTAGCTGATGTGGTTAAAAATGTTTGTCAATAGTTAAAACAACACTCAGTTAAAATACTTACATATGATACATGGAAATATCATTTTAAAATGGGAATTCCCCTGTAGGTAACTAACTTCTTTTCTCTTGCTAAAGAGAGATTCTCTCTTTATTTTTAACCTTTGACATTTTAATGATATGTCTTGGTTTGAGCCTCTTTGAATCTATCTTGTTTGGGATTCTCTGTGCTTCCTGGACTTGCATGTCTATTTCCTTCACCAAATTAGGGAAGTTTTCTGTCATTTTTTCAAATAGATTTCCAATTTCTTGCTCTTTTTCTTTTCCTTCTGGCACCCCTATGATGTGAGTGTTGGACCTCTTGAAGTTGTGCCAAAGGCTGCTTATACTATCCTCAATTTTTTGGATTCTTTTTTCTTCCTGTTGTTCTGATTGGCTGTTTTTCTTCCTTATGTTCCAAATCATTGATTTGATTCTCAGCTTCATCAATGCAACTGTTGTTTCCCTGTAAATTTTACTTTGTTTCAATAAATATACCCTTCATTTCTGACTGGATCTTTTTTATGCTGCTGAGATCCTCACTAAGTTCCTTGAACACCATTTTAACCAGTGTCTTGAACTCTGCATCTGTCAGGTTGCTTATCTCCACTTTGTTTAGTTCTTTTTCTGGAGTTTTGATTTGTTCTTTCATTTGGGCCATGTTCCTTTGTCTCCTCTTTTGATCAGTCTCCCTGTGTTTGTTTCTGTGTATTAGGTAGAGCTGCTATGACTCCCTGTCTTAGTAGCGTGGCCTAATGAAGTAGGTGTCTATAGGGCCTAGTGTCACTGCCTCCCCTATCACTCAAACTGGGTACCCGAGTTGTACCCTTCATGTGAGCTGAGTACATCTTCCTCTTGTAGTTGAGCCTTGATTGCTGTTGGCAGGTCAGCGGGAGGGATTTACCCAGCCAGTCAGCTGCTCCCAAGATATCCCTCCCGAATTTTTATCCACCACATGTAGATGTGGGACCTGCTTGTTCCACATCTGTGCCCCTCTTACTAGCCTGGATGGATGTGGTTTCTTTAATTCTGTAGTTGTCAGACTTCCATTCAGCTCAGTTTCTGATGGTTGTGAGTGATGGTTGTTCTACAGTTTAGTTGTAATTTTGATGTGGTGTGCGAGAAGGTGAACCATGCTTATGGACACTGCCATCGTGACCCTCTTGGTTAATTTTCCTATTGCTGTGTTTTAAAGAGTTCTTGTATATTTTGAATAATAATCTTTTATGAAATGTGTCTTTTGCAAATATTTTTTCATGTTTTATTTTTTGAAATATAAAACTTTCCCATGATTTCTACAGTTAGTCTTTTCCTCTGTTAGTATTCTTCATTATTTAAATGTTTTAATCCCCCTCCTTTGTTTATATATTTATTCAAAATACATTTATTGAGTATATTTAGCAAGTCCTATGTCATGAGAATACAAGATGAATAAGGCATGGATGGACCTTGGCTTCACAGAGTACAATCTTTCCAGAATGAGAGACAGTACAACAATTGCTACAATAAAAATACCTGTAGGTTATCATGGCAGCAAAAAATAGTTGTGACTCTTCTGGGAAAGATAGTGTCAAACAAATAACAATAATGATAGCAATAATAATATCTAAGATTTATTTATTAAGCCCTTACTTGATATCATAACCAAGAGTTTTATATATATTATCATATTTAAATGTCAGGTGTGAGTATTTTAATCTCATTAAATTAAAGACATCTGTTCAATAAAGCACAACATGGACAAAGTTGAAAAACCAATGACAGGAAAGAGAGCATATCCGAAATATCTAAAACCAATAAAGGATTAAATAGCTATACTTTGTAAAGAACTCCTGCAAATAAACAAGGAAAAAACAGAAAACTCAACTTTAAAATGAACAAAGAATAAGAACAGGCAATTCACAAAAGAGGACATCCAAAAGGTTAACATGAATATGAGGACATGCTCAGAAGTATCAATACTAAGAGAAATGCAGCTTTCAGTTTAACACTATTAGAATTGGGGAAAAAGGGACAGGCTAGGTATGGGGGCCGAGGAATCCTCATCCACTGCCGTCATAGTTTAGACGGAGCGTCTGCTTTGGAGAGAAACCTGGCTGTGCCTCATGAAATTAAATATGTGTGTCTTTTGCCCAGTGACCCTGCTGCTTCTTTAGTCACAGAACCGTAGCTTTTTTTCTGAACCCAATGTTACCAGCTGGGGGACAGTGATGGATCTTGGCTGGATCTACCAATCCTGCGTTCCTTTATTAGGTCTGGATGTGGGCATGTGCTCAAGCCCTGGACACAAGGGCAAGTCCACTAGAGGGCGACTAAAATTGTCTTTCTTGGTACGTGAGGATATGATATCTGGAGCTTTAACAACCAGTTGCTACCGCAAGAAACAAATCAGAGTCCTGTAGCCAATATGCTGAGATGGTAGAACAGGAAGACCCTTGGTCTTTCAAGAAATCATTGAGTTTGCAAACCAACCTTGAAACCACCTTTCAGTGGGTTGCTGATCTTACCAGATAATTAAATACCCTTTGGCTTGAATCACTTCTAGTGGGAATTACTGTTGCTTTAGGGCAGAATCATTCTCACTTATGTTGTACTTAAGTGTTTATTGAATGAATAAATACTGAATGCTATAATCATCACAAAACGAACTGTTCTTTGCTAGTTTCTATTTCTACAATGTAAGAAGTTAAAGAAGTGGAGGAAGTAATGAATGCAGATAGCGTAATGTCAAAAATATTGGTTGGTTATGAAAATAGCTATGTTAGATCCTGTATTATTTCCTATGGCTGTCAAAACAAGTCACCCCAAAAGAGGCAGCTTAAAACAGCTCTGACAGTTCTGGAAGTTTCTACTTACTGAAGAAACTTACCCTGACAGTTCTGGAGACTAGAAATTTGAAACCAAAGTGTTGGCAGGGCTGTCTGTAGGGAAGAATCCTTCCGTGTCTCCTTCTAGCTTCTGGTGGCCGAGAGGAATCCTTGGTATTTCTCGGCTTATACTTGCATCTTACATGTCATTCTTCTTTGGGTGTCTCTCTGTGTGCTTTTCTTTTATAAGAACATAAGTTATTGGGTTTTGGGGGTCTACCCTAACTCAGTATGATCTCATCTTGATCTTTTTCTTGATTACATCTGCAAAGACCCTCTTCAAAAAGGTCACATTCTGAGATTTTAGGTGTTCATAAATTTTGAAAGGACACTATTTAATATACTATAGATCCAAATATTTTATTTATTTCATGTTTAGCAATATCTGAACTCTAAGTCTTCCATTTTTATGACATTCTCATTGATAACTTTAAATATAGTCTCTCTTATTCGCACTTCAGCTGATATAAATCTATTGCAAGAAGTAACTTATTATGTCATCATTATTATAAGCCATTTTTATACTGTGATATATTATTTGTCAAACACAGGCACATTTATGTTGATTGTCTTGAAAGCACACCACCACTCAAAATGCTATAGACACCTAAGTATACTAAGAAGTAAGCAAGAAAACAAACAGATAAAAAGAATCACTCAAAATTGATGATATTTTACTTAATTAACAATTTTGGTAGCATGGCATTTATTAATAGACTCTCTATTTTTCTTCCTATTGATTTTTCCCAGACATGTTAATCCTTAACTACAAACATCCTTAGTCAGAGATGTTATTCTCCTCTCTCCCCTTCAGAATGTAATATCAAATTATAGTGTGGAAAATTAGCACTCATCTGAAAATTGTAACAGAAGATTCTAATGTTGAAAAATGTAGTTTTATTTTTTTTAATATTGTTATTTCATTTGTGAATTGCTTTGAGAAAAATTCCTTTAGTGATACATTTTGTGTTGATTTCAAAATAGTTTTTGAGTTTTGTTTCTTTATGTGTGCTCCTTAATTTTAATATGATAAAAGTACAATTTTAGCTGGCAAAGCAGCTGTGTCTTATTTTCCTCAAGGCCAATATTAAGTACATTTTACAAGCTCTTCTTTTAAAAAAATTTATTGATTGATTTCGGAGAGAGGGGAGAGAGAGAGAGATTGATTGATTGATTGATTGATTTGTTGTTCCAATTATTTACATGTTCATTGGTTGCTTCTTGTATGTGCCCTGACCAGGAATCAAACCCACAACCTTAGCATAGTGGAATGATGCTCTAACCAACTGAGCTACCTGGCCAGGGCTCACAACCTCTTCTTGATAGATATATTACCAAAAGGTAATATATCTAATAGTTTCTTAATGCAAACTGGACAAGAAGACTATTTAACCATTATTTATGTTTTTGTCCAGTGGCTTCAATTTATTAACTCAAATATTTTGTTTGACTGAAGTATGTGAGAGGGAGAGAGAAAACCTGATCATTAAATTTGGCTAAATCAACTAGCAAGCAGACCATTTCCATCACTGAGCAGCTGCTATCACCAGATACAAAGAGAGGGAAGAATGTTAGCTACTCCTTTAAAAAACACTGAAAGTACTCATTAGTTATAATAATAAATGTGATATTTGCTCTTCTCAGGAAATTAAGAAAAATTTATTTCTCATATCTGGTAAATTCCCATTTATCCTTTAGTTCTTAGGTGAAATTTCTCAGGAAACCATTCCCTGACTGGTTAGGCTGCCCTAATACATGATGATGTCACTTGTACTTCTTTGTTGAAATTATCACAATTAATTAATAATTTGTGTAATTATCTATGTAATGCCTGTCTTTTCTACTATGTCTAAGTTCCATGCTGGCAGGGATTATTCCCAGCTGTATTCTCAGTTCCTAATACATTTTCTAGCACAGAGTAGAATCTCAATAACTTTTGAGAGATGAATGGATAAATGCAAATAGAATGCTCACAATCTTAATACTCAGGAATAACACTGATAACATTAAGAAAAACACTTGAAATGATCTTAATGTCCATCAAAAAGGTGCTGGTTAGGTTCATGATGGTTCAGCCATGGACTGAAGTGAGGGAAATCTGTGTTAAATATGTGTGATATGTGCTTTTCAAAAAGCAATCCTATATGAGAGTATAGTTTTCCTGGATGGATGGTTACCTAATAAACCAGTGAAGATGACCGGTGACCTTTGGACATAGTGACTTTCCTCTTTTTGGAAAGAGGAAAAATGAGGACTGAGGAGAGCTATAGCTTTCATTTTATACCATACAAGACAATTTCACTCTTTGCATGATATTGTATTATTTTATGCTTAAAAAATGAATTGAAGTTATCTGGGTGTTGATAGAGTCCCATATTTATATTCCTTATAATACATTTTGGCATTAAGCCAAAGAAATGTTTTGTTTTTGGTTTTAAATATCCTGGTATTTTAACTGGTGGCCTTCTTATTTTTGTGTGTTTTTTACAAGGTTGAAAAATTATTCTATGTACCATTTTCTATACTGTCTATTCACTTAGTATTATCTAGTTTTCCTTTTAATGATTATTTTTACTTAAAATGATACATAAAGTCATTAAAACAGAAAATTGAAATAATAATGAAGAGCAAAGAATAAAAGACCTCTAAGACCCCAGTCCTCATTCTCAGATCTCAGGGGAAAATCATTTGCAGGGGTCCAGCCTTGGCAGGTCTCAGGGTCCCCGAAGGATGAACGGCTTGGCGAATGAAGAAACAGTCAGACACTCGGTGTAGTGCCGGAGGACAGCCAGACCTCTTGGATCTGACTGACTCACTGGCTGAAATTTTTCTTTATTTTTATAGGGAATGGTTACATAAAGTCAGGGGGAACAGTTGCAGGGCATGATCATCAAGGTGGAAAAAATCAATACAGAAGTATCAGGAAAAGTACAGTACATTTCAGATATTAGTCATGCTAAACAAAAAGGTTATTTTGACCAAGAGGGTCATCAATCTGATAGCCAACGAAGCTATTTGGGCACAAACTTTCAGGTGTCTATAGTAACTAGATGTTTATTAAAGTTCTACAGTCTAAATTAAAATGGTGTAAGGGGTGATATATAGGTTATATAAAAATCAGCTATTATTCTTTTAGGTTAGATTGTCTAAGTTAAATGATTGGTTTCTACCTACATCTTAGGAGGTGATTCTTTGTATTTTTTCTATGTACTAAGATCATTGTTTTAAATTAGAACTCCTTGCTTCTTTACCCACCTGGTCCCATTAATAAACATCCCTGTCCAGGGTATGGAGGGGTAGTGACTCTATTAAATCTTGAGCCTTTAAGTGGTGACTCCCAGCAACGGCTTCTTCCAGCGTTCTGGCCGCTGGTCTGCCCATTGTTTAATTCTGTCCCTAACTTTCCAGGTGGGGGAAGTAGGCATCTTTAGGGTTGTTAAGGACTTCTGTTTTGTGGTCAGCAAGTCTCTGGGGGAGACTCCACCTCCTTGCCTTTGGCAGCTTCTAGAAGCTGTTCACATTCCTTGGCTGGTGGCCCTTCGTCACTCTGACCACTGCTCCTGCCGTCACATCTCCTTGTCTGCACTGGCCTGCTTGTTCTCCTTCTATAAAGACCCCTGTGATTACACTGGACCTACCTGAATAATTCAGTGTAATTTCTCAACTCAAGATCCTTAATCTCATTTGCAAAGTCCCTTTTGTCACGTTAGGTAACGTATTCACAGGTCTAAGACATTTAGTCTTAGGGACTGAGACATTTGCATAATTCGGGAGCCATTATTCTGCCTACTGCAATACCTTTCTAGCAATTTTCCATAAAACACACAACTCCATCTCCTCTGCACCACTTCATCATAGTCCTAAGAGAGGCCTTTCAGGGCGTCCCACCCTTTACAAAACACATGATGATTAAGATATTTATTAAATGTCCTTGGGACTTCAGAGAATCTCATAAAATGCTTGATGAATAAAAGCAATATACTGATGAATAAAAATCAATTCAATAAAATCAATTGTACTTGTAGGAAATTCTCAGCTCATGGAGCACTGAACTCTATCAATTAGCTTTATACCAGTGGAAGCAATGGCTTCTTGACTGATGAGGGAGGATTACACCACTAATGAGATACTAAATTTTTCATTACTAAAGCATGCAACATGACTTTCTGTCTGGGTCATTGTGGCATCTTAATGACAACAAAGATCACAAAAAATCAGACTTTGAAGGGCAGCTGCTCTACTCCAGCATTGTAGCAACGTTATTATGAGTTAGTTCTGAAGCGAATGAGGAGGTTCTGAGATGGAAATTGATTACAGCAGAACACCGAACTATTATTAAGTGGCTTACTGGAAGGAGGGAAGAAAAATATTTGAGGCCAAACTGACATGGAGTTTAAGGTGGTTAAATATTAAAATCAGTACTAGGAAGTGATACAAATACACTGGAAAGAAAGCCGTTTTGCTTTAACTGTTTTTTTCTATTTGTATTTTATTATACATCTAATTTCCTTTTACTGAATTTTATCTTGCTCAAAGAAACATTCCGACTGTTCAATGTGAAATGTTTATTCCATAGAAACCTGTGGTGCTCTTTCTTGTAGCAAACAGACTCGCCTGCAGCAATGACCCTACAGCATAAAGCACATTGTAAAATCTCTCTTTGGCACCATGTTCCGATCCTGATTAAACTTATCTTTTCCACTCACTTTATTTTGTGTCAAGATTTACTTAGTAGTCACCAATGTATTTATAATAAATTTATGGAAGTTTGTTTTCCAAATTGCTGTGGGTAAATATTGAAACCTGACCTGACTTGTATCTGAATCTTAAACCTGGTCTACTTTCTGTGATTCTTAGATTTTAAAAATGGCATTAAAATACATACATTCAGTTGTACAAGTCAGATATCCAAAAGTCATCCTCGAAATTGTCCCCTCTTCTACTTCCCAAACATAATCCATCATTATGTTCTGTAGGTTGTAATCTTAAAGTCCTTTTTAGCTCTCTCCATTTTTCACGGTTTCCACTCTTACCAGACTGGTCCAGGCCACCATTGTCTGGACTGCAGCGATGACCTCCCAAATGCTCCGCAGCCATTCTCCTTATCCCAGCCAGCATGATCTTTGCCATTCTGAGGCTTTCCGTAACTTCACCCTGAAGACTTGGAAGGAGGTGGCACCTGCTTGGCAATGCAGTTTGTTCTTGCAGCACTCTCTCTTCTGTTCTTTGAACTGAAAGCACATAGTCATTCAAAAGTGTTTTCCTGATAAGCCAACCTCCCTTCTGCCATAGGTACTTTGCAAGAGCTGTTTCCTCTGCCTTGAAAGCTCTTCCCTCTCTGCCATCTTTATTTCAGCTCCATCTGTTTTTTCAGGGAAATCTACTCTGGTTTTTCTTACAAGTGTGTGTCCCCAACTAGGAACTTTCCTGTTAGACTTTTATATTTGCTTAATTGCTTTTATAATTAATGTCTGCCTCTCTTAGACACTAAGCTCCTTGCGGGCAGGGACTTGCTCAGGGTTTGCTCTCTTTTCTATTGCCTGTGACTAGGTCAAGATGTGGTACATAATTGATGCTGAATAAATATCCACTGAGTTAGTAAATAACACAATGGTGTCCTTGGTGCAGAAAGGAGGAGAGAGATAAAAAGAATGAAAAAGAACATATAGCAGGGGTACAGATAAGAGCAAAGAGCAAAACTCAACAGTGATCTAACACTGGAGTCACTCTGACTAATTACTTGAATGATAGTAAAAACAGCATGGAGAGACTTCGTGGTGTATTTACGGTGAGGGTCAGGTATAAAAACTTGTAATAGAGAAGCCATCATTGTGTAGAGATGTGTGATTCTGATCTTATAATCAAACGCTTGTTTTCTCTTTTAGTTGCTAAGTCAATTATTCATTTAATGAATTATTAAATTGCATTATAGTTTAAATGCTGACTCTGGTTAACAATTGTTTTCTTTAAATTGAAATAAAATTGATATATAACATTGTGTTAGTTTTAGGTGTACATGGTAAAATTTGATATATGTATATATTGCAAAATGATTACACCAATAAGTTTAGTTAATGTCCATTACCACATAGTTACAATTTTTTTCTTGTGATGAGGACATTTAAGATCTATTCTCTTAGCAACTTTCAAATACAGGAGGTCCTTGAATAAAGTTGTTTCATTCAACATCAGTTCATTGTAATATTGATTAGGGGAAAAATATCAGTTCTTGGCTGGGGCTACTTTCTGTGTGAAGTTTGCACGTTCTCATGTCTGCCTGGGTTCTCTGGGGACTCTGGTTTCCTCCCACATCCCGAAGATGTGCATGTGGGGTTAATTGGTATGTCTACATTGACCCCATCTGAGTTGTGGGTGAGAGTGTGCCCAGCAATGGAAGGGCATCCTGCCCAGGGTGGGTTCCTGCCTTGCACCCTGAGTCACCCAAAAGGTTTCCAGCCACCTGCAAACTGAACTGGAATAAACAGATGGGAAAGTAATGATCCTACTTGTTTTTAGTAACCTTCCTTAAATGAATATATAGTTCACATTGTATCAATGTTTAATATTTGAAGTGTTTTGGGTCTTCCAAAGAAGTTTGGTGATGTTATTTGTCACCAGAAATATGCCATAGGAACTTAGCTCTTGTTTCTATTGATTAGCCTATGGTAGAGATTTTCAGCTGGTGTGCTGCAAGGATTTTTAAAATATGTAATACCAGACTATTTAGTCAAAGGCACTGACCTCTTTTCCCTTTGTCAAATTAAAAGAATGACAACAGCCAACACAATAGCTTTCCAGTGTGAATGCTCTGTCTTGAACCATAAATATATCAGCCATATAATAGAGATGCATCTTATTGGTCATGTTGCATCATAAGGTTGGGTCTGATTGGTTAATTTTTGGTAGCAGAAATTCTTATATACCTTTAGGAACCTGATTTTTTAGAAAGTAACTTTGGAGCAAAAAGGGTAGATAGTTATGATTATTATTTTTTTGTAAATCTATCAGAATTATACCTATTCTTGTCAAACTGGCAAAAAATATACTTTTTGGTGTGCTGCAGATTTTTAGTAATTAGTTTATGTGTGTTATGAGATGAAAAAGGTTGAAAATCATTGGCTTATATTATTCATCTTGTTTTACATTGTTTTGCTTAAAGTCAGTGTCCAAGAACCTACTGATGACATTAAGTGAGGACTTACTGTGTAGTTGTCTCCTCTTATCGGACCCCTGGTGGATGCCGGAAACCACAGATAGTACTAAACCCTAAGTATACTACTTTTCCTGTACATTCATAACTATGATAAAGTTTAATTTATAAATTAGGTACAGTTAGAGATGAACAATAATAAAATAGAATAATTATAACAGTATATTGTAGGAAGTTATGTGAATGTGCCCCTCTCTCTCAAAGCACCCTATTGTGCTGTACTCGCACTTCTTGTGACGTGAGATGATACAGTGCCCTTGTGATGAGATGCAATGAGATGAATGAGACAGGCATGGTGACATAGCATTAATCTACTCTGTGGGTTGCTTGAACACAAGCACCGCGATGCTGCAACAGTGGATTTCATCATCAAGGCAGCTACAAAGTGGTGGGGAGCAGTTACACTGTGGTTCACGTTCTTTGTGGGATGAAGTAGGACACCATGAGATTTCTTCCTTTAGAATGGTGTGCAATTTAAAACTTATGAGTTGCTTATTTCTGGAATTTTTCTATTTTTGGATTGTGATTGACCATGGGTAACTGAAGCTCGGAAAAGCAAAACCTTGAATAAAGGGAGCCTACTGCATACAATACAATATTGTCAACTATGGACACCATGCCACACATTACATTCCCAGGATTTATTTATAAGTGGAGGTTTATAGTTTGTAACTTCTGAC